>WOXC01000137.1:0-290440 GCA_011680675.1 Gymnobelideus leadbeateri | reverse complement strand
ACTAAAATGTTAGTGTCTGATAAAGAATGATGAATGACCAGCATTTCAGGCAAAATGGCAGGGCTAACGGGGAGGAAATTTTTGGCACGGGTTTTTTTTTTTTAATCCCTTTTCAACTTAACTATGTAACTGTGCATTCCACTTATATGTAAGGTTGGAACTGTCCATGTATATATGTATAACAGAGAATAATATACATTTAGCACTCTAGTAGCCATTTTGTTTCTTTATGAAGTAAAATTCTAGGCAAAGTGAGAGTCTGATCAAACTCCTAAGTTTGATCTCCTAAGAGTATAGGTGAATCAAAGGAAATTATTCATTTTTTCTCTCTCTGGTAAGGTGCTAGGGCATGAATTCACCATAATACCTAAGACAAGAGTCTCTAATTGTATTTTTACTTGATATTTTAAAATTCCATAAGATAACGTCATTTTTCAACTTCTAATACTCTATTGAAGAGAAAGCGACACGTCATTCCCTCTATGTTAAGTGATAACTATTTAACCCCATAACTTAGTGTCCATTTTTTTTCTTTTAAAACTGTGTGACCTGGGGATTGGATTTTAATAATTCAGCTAAATGAGGAAAACTTAATGTTCTGAGTCTAGAAACTGGAAAATAAAAACCCAGTACTTGCCATCGATATGGGATACATAATATTTTAATGCTTAGGAGATCATTAACAAAGAAAAATATTACAGCTCTATCCACCCTTTGAGAATCGAACTAATGAACGTCTAACAGCTGCTGTTGAAAAATCAGCAACACCATCACTATCAATTCCAAGACAAAGCACAGCTGACAGATGTTTGATGTGATAAATCAGGCTGTACAAGGATTAAAATAATAAGTCCCAAATGTCCTTTAAAGACAAAGGTGCTAGAGCGAACTATTTCCAGGCACTTGCCTGCTTTTGAAATTTAGAGCATGGGTACAATTATCTTATAAAGCCAGTGTGGACCAATGTAATGCATTATTGAAATATAACATAACAGAATGTTAAAAGAACAAATTTTATTACTATTGCTTTTTCTTAGGGGAAGTCTCAAGGACTGTTTAAGGCATTACTTAAGGAATTGTTATGAGAAAGTCTGAATTGGGTTGATAATTAACCCAAGTGGTGACGGTTTTTAAATGTTATTGATTTTAAGGATTATGATACAACTCTATTATGTCATTTTATTATAGGAAAATGCTTTCACATGTGACCTTGGGCAAGTCACTTAACCCCAATTGCCCTCCAAAAAGAAAAAAAAGAAAAAGAAAGTAAAAAAGAAATAAGATGTTTGTTAAAAAAGAAGATGCCTTACAATTATGCAGCCTGCAACCCATCCATACTTGCTCATCCTATGTGACTTTTGTCCATGTCTGCCTATAAATCTGTCAAAATGTGTCCATACAATCAGTGTTCTAAGGGCTTTCCTCTCTTTCTCCTAACATTGAATAGGCAATATCGGAGCATGCAGACTATACATCAGTTGTCTCTCTCTTTTGCTGCATCATTAGTGAGTCTTTTTTTTCCAGTCATATATTCCTCTATTGATGACCTCTACCCTGGACTATAAAAAATACAAAACAAAACAATCAATTGAGATCAGTAACCATTCAGAAAAATTTGACCAAGTCTTCCACAGAAGAAAAACAAGGTGGATGAAGAATGCCTATTACTTAACTTAATATGTGTAATTAGATAGTCTGCCTATATAGCTTTTCCATCAGCATACCTATCTTGAAAAAAAAAATGTAAACTGATAATGATGGGGCCCATAACTAAACATGAAAGGGAAAGTTTGTGGATTGCCTGTGTGAAATTGAAAAACTTCTTAAATGACTCTCAACTTATCCCTGGAACAAAGGCCCTGTCTTTTTACTCCCAATATTCTGATGACATTATTGTATGGCTTTGGATCAGGAAAGGCTACCGTCTCCAATGTAATTCAATATAAATATCACTCTGAAGGCAGTGGAAAGAGGCCTATATTAGGTTTAAATAGGTTGCAATACATAAGGAACTATGGAGAACTAGATTAAAACAAAGCAAGATATGATAAAAAACGGAGAGGAGCTTATTACATATCAGTGGTATCTTTATGGTATTAGTAGAAAATGAACAAGGGCTTTAGCATGTTGAACCATCTATGATCACCTTATGGAAAGAAATTGATGCATCATATAGGAGAGGAAGACATAAATGGGTACAATGTTCATGTTTGGAGGAAACAAGCACATCAGTGATATCACAAATCCATATGCATATTGAATATTTGAGACTGGAACAAAAGGAGATATGGATAGGGTATCCTGTCAGTCTTCTTATGATTAAAGCACCTGATGTGCACGCAATAGTTTGAGAGATATTTGCAGACATATTCAGTGACAGTGTAAAATCTATCATCCTTGAAAAAGAAAGGGCTATTGTGAAAAATGCTCAAATTGCATCTGGGCCTACAGGGTTCCCTCAGTTCCCTTCTTTGACAGTCAGGAAAGGTCCAGAAATTTTCCTCTATATAATTCCAACTAGGAGACTTTCCTTAATCATTTTTTTTTTTTTTTTGCTTTTTGGAGGGCAATTGGGGTTAAGTAACTTGCCCTAGGTCACATGGCTAGGTTTTTGTTTGTGTGTGTTAAGTGTCTGAGGCCTGATCCAAACTCTGGTCCTTCTGAGTCCAGGGCCAGCGCTCTACTCACTGCGCCACCTAGCTGCCCCCACCTTAATCATTTTTTAAAAACTACTTCAAAAAGGATCCTCAATCTCATCATGTATTTCCTTTTCCCCCCCTTACACTGACTATAACTGTACAGTCAGGAAAACTTGGGTTCAAATTGTTCCTCAGACACTTAAGTAACTCTGTGATCCCAGGTGAGTCACTTAACCTCTGTCTGTCCCAGTCTCTTCATCTGTAATATGGAGGTAATAATAGCACCTACCTCCCAGCATCATGATGAAGATAAAATAATATGTGTAAAGAACCTTGCAAATCTTAAAACACTATATAAATGCTAGTTATTATTTTTACTGCCTATAAAAATAATTCTTTTACAACACTAGGCCTTCCTCTGAGTTTTTTTTTCCTTAGTATTCCATGGAATACATGTGAAACTCTTGGATTATCAATCTCTCTTGTTACATTATCAGACCAGTTCCTCCACCCATTCTCCAGTCATACATTTCTTGGACCTGAAATAGTGTTTAAAAATGAGAAATGTCAGAGCTCTTGAGGCAAATATTTGATTTGTCTATAATTTATATGTATTAACATGTACAGTTCAAGAAGTCCTTCATTAAGGTACATAAACTAAACTAAATTAAACTATCCTAACCTTCTGTTAATAGCATTAAACCCAATATTGAGAATGCTTCCTCTATGTGTTTAAAATCAATAGATTTATTAGTATTTTGTGAATCAGGAATGCATCTAAAGATGAATGTTCATCAACCTATCACGGACTGGTTTGATGTAGGCAGTGTGATCTCCCTGCTTAGAGAACCCATAGATGCCCTGATTGTTCTACAGACTTTTCTGGACTCTACAAACTATCCAAATCTGCAGTTTGAATATTAAAATCTGAAAAAAACTATTTAGAAGTAGACTTCAGTAAGATAAAACACGCAGGACAACATGTCTTCCAAGCATGGTTATTTCCTAACATGGGTATCTTCACCTTTCAGAGGATTATATTGATTGCCAGTCTCTAAAAATAATTTCACTGATGAATGCAGATGTAATGAGACATAGATGGCAAACATGCAAATTAATGTCGCCTTGACCTAAAAACACTAAACCTGCACAACACAGTATTCTACTGAAAACTGCTAATAAAAATCTAGCGACTGTTCCCCACACCCATCTTTCTCCCTCCACCCATCTAGTGAATCATCAAAAAGTTGGGAAAAGAGGAAGTTTCTTCTAGTTTTGAAAATTCTACTGGTAGGTTTAGGAACAGGCCCAAAATAATGTGAGGTGTAGTGCTTATTACCCTTTGGCTGCTTGGTTGTTCTAAATTAAGGTGACATGCTGTAGAAAAGGTAAGTACTGTGAACTGGAAAACCTCTAATTAAGTGGCTGGATTCCTACTTCTCCTTTACTCTAAACTCCGGGGATATTTGTCAAAATGTCAAGAAACCAAGGGTGTTCCTTTGTGCTGGTTAGGCAACATGAAAGTTTGATTTAATATGTTTTTGTGTTGACAAAATATGTTTTATGTTCATATGCCTTGGCCAATCTATGTCAGGCAGACCAATTCAAAGGAAAATAAAGGCAGCTGAATTCAAACGACAATAGAATATGCTGAATTTTCTGGTATTCTGCCAAGAAGAAAACTTCAGAAGCTAACATTTCAATACAAATGGTTATTCTAATAACAAAGACTGATACTGTAGCTAACTGGAGTTCATGAAGAAGTTATTCAAGACTCACATGCTGTATTTCTTGGAATGGTCACTCACCTTCTCAAGAAATCTCTGGGTCTTCCTATTGCCTCTAGGAAAAAATAAACATTATTCCCTGGCATTTAAAGCCCTTCACAATCTAACCCTAGCCTATCTTTCCAGGCTGAATAATACTCCTTCTCACATGTCTTGGGATACAACCCAACTGGCCTACTTGCAGTTCCACCTCCCATCTTTATGATAACCTTTGTGCTAGCTGTCTCCCATTCATTCATATGTGAGTAGGAATACTCTTCCTACTCATATTCTCCTCGAGGAAACCTGAACTCTCTTCAGATTTCAATTCACATGTCACTTCCTTCAAGATACTTTTCCTAGTGTGTTAGTATGTTTACCTCCCCTCCCCCAAAGGTGAGTGACATGGTCAGACCAATGCATTACAAATAACAATCTGACAACTATGGAGAAGATCGATTGGAGTGGAAAGAGGGTGGTGGCAGGGAAAATGTTTAAGAGGATATTGGAATAGTCCAGGTGAGAGATGTTGTAGGTCTGAATAAAAATGCTCATGTGTGAGTAAAGAGAAGGATATGGAGACAAGAAATGTGAAGGAGGTAGATTCACTTTCTTGACCATTTTGGGTTTTCTTTGCAGAGAAACTGGAGTGGTTTGCCATTTCCTTCTCCTGCTCATTTTATAGATGAGGAGCCTGAGGCAAACAGGGATAAGTGACTCTCCCAGGGTCACACAAATAGTAAGTGTCTGAGGACAGATTTGAACTCAGGAAGATGAATCTTTCTGACTCCAGGCCTGGTACTCTATCTACTATGCCACCTAGCTGCTCTGATTTTGGATAATAGTTATTTATTTCTCAAATATTTCTCAACTTCCACTTGACAAGCTTTTGGCACACCATTTGCATGGCCCAGGTTGGGAGCCCAAGATTGAGTGGAGAGCCTGGCACACAGTATTTAATAAATTTCTATCTAATTGCATTTTATTGGGTGGGAACTTCACCTAGTGCTTATATATCCTGAAATGTTTGATACCCTCCTATTTTGCATTCTCTTAACTTGGTAGATCAGTTTTTACTATATTTGCAGGTGTGACGTGATGGGATTGAATCAAATAAAATTCCCTTTATAGACTCAATTGGACAGGTTGGGCTTTTTTTTCAGGCTCATTCTATGATCAATGGAAACTCCTTTGCTTCTAGTAACATAAGAAAAGGTTATCCTTCAATTCTCTTCTGGAATTTAAAACAGGTGTCTATCATTTAGCACAGTCTTTGAACCACTAAGACATTTCATGTGAAAGTTTCAAGGTATGAATATATGTTCTCCAAGTTTTTAAAAGCAATAGTGAAATAGATTCTCAATTGTCTGAGATCCCTTAGTATTTATTCTGCCAAAAAGGCAAGAATTTTGCATAGATCAGATATTTTCTCCATTAAGGTCTGCTAAAACATATTAAAAATATTGGTTCACATTCACCCACAAGTTAAAAAAAATATTATGATTAGGCCTCATTAGGTCATCAGGAAAAGGATAGAAATAGAAAATATTCATATGTTAACTTTTTAAAAAAAATGTTATTTGTGTCTCATGGCAGCCATCTCTAAGGTGGGGAAGGGAGGGAAGAAAACCCCCTACAAAAGATACATAATAATTTTATTATATATTTAAAAGGAATAGCAAGTTGTATGTAAGAGATTTGTGGCTTCATATGCAATTATCTTTTTTCTATTCTAATATGTTATAGAAAGGATTCTTTTATTTATTAAGGTCAGAATAAAATAAAATTTAAATTTAAAACAGGGGGGCGGCTAGGTGGTGCAGTGAGTAGAGCGTCGACCCTGGAGTCAGAAGGACCTAAGTTCGGATCTGGCCTCAGACACTTAACACACACAAACAAACAAAAAAAAAAACCTAGCTGTGTGACCTTGGGCAAGTTACTTAACCCCAATTGCCCTCCAAAAAAGAAAAAAAAATTAAAATAAATTTAAAACAGGGAGAATAAAATACTTTCCCCAATAAGAGGCAAAAAAATATTAAAATATATTTCCATTCTATATTAGGTTAAAAAACAGAGAGAGAAAGATGAAACAAATAGAAGAGGAAAATAGGGACCAACAGAATGAAGGAAAGAGAGATGAAGTCCTGAGAGAGAAACTGAGGCTACAAGATCTTCCTTTCTCCCTACCACTGCAGTCAAAATTGGTCTTCAGGTAATATGCTTAGCATTTACACCTTCCTTTCTAAACTACTCCATTAGAGGGAAGCTCAGAAAAGAGAATTCCCTTGTGTACTATGTTGGGATCTTAGATACAGGTGCTATTGTATTTATCAATTTTAACTGCAGGGTGTAAGGATAAACAACTGATAGACACTTTAATTTAGAAAACTTGCTGCAGGTCAAATGAAATGAAACTGAAGCTGGATCCAGGGCCAAAGGTTTCCCTACTCCTCACCTAGATGAACTCTCAAGATCCCCTGGAGCTATATAAAATGAGAAAAGCCACAACCCAGCAAGTGGTTTATTGAGTACCTACTATGTGCATTGTAATATATTAACTGCTACATAAGATATACAATAAATGGAAGACATGACCCCAAAGAGCTTACAATCAAGTAGAAGGAGTACTTTATTAACATCTTGAGACTTCCTTAAAGGAAATTTATGGAAATAGATTAGTGGAGGGGAAACAAGAGGGCAATTCCATAGGGAGAACAGTGGGGCTGTACAAAAGAAAGGACTGCAAAGGCAAAGGCACAAAGCAGGGAACTAAAAAGATTTGTTTTGGGAAGGTGGTAAAGAGACTAGCCCCGCACAAGGAAAGGAATGCTAGAAACAAGATCTACTGGGGAATTAATAGAGATGAGATTGGATAGTTTGGGATAGGGAGTGGGGAATTGATGGATGGTTTCAAAAGCTAAATGGAAGAATTTAAATTTGATCAAATAGGCAATAGGGAGCCACTCTAGGTCCTTGAGTAAGCAATTCAAGAATAAATCAACATGAAGATTAACTAAATGAGGTAAGATATGGTAGTAGAAAGAAAAGGAGAAAGTGGGAAGAGCATTGAGGAATGTATTATTAACTGTTGTGAAGTGGATGGGTGTGATTTAATAGGAAACATTCTTTAGGTTCTGCCCCTGTGGATACACTTAATTTGGCTCTTATGAGGCACAAGATTGGATAGATGCCCACAGAGAGATGAGAAAAGACACTATTTTCCTAAGGAAAAAAATCTCCATTGCAGCCTACAAATTGAAGCAGAAAGCTAAAAATCCGCTCTCTCTCTCCATCCATCTGAACATTTGCATTGCTATTACACTGATTTAACTATCTAGGATTCACACAAAAAGAACACTGAAGGGTAAGGGAAAAAAGGGGAAAAAAAACTGTAATAACCAGGAGCGGGTGTATCTTTTTGTATTGAGATTGTCTCAAATCTTTTCCACATTTCTTGAAATGTTGATCTTATTCTATCCTCACTTTACTAAAGAGGCTGCTCCCTTCCTTTCTTCTTTTACCTTCCTCTTCCTTAGTTCTCTTCCTTACTCCCTCTTCTTTTTTTGCCATTACAAAAGGATCAATTGTCCCTATTACCTTCCAAAGCTAATGCCTCCCTCCGTGGTGATCTTACCATCACCTCTTTTCTTCAGGACCCTATTGCATCAATCAGCCCCTTCTCAAGCAAATTCAATCCCTCCCTCTCTGCTGGTTCATTTCCTTTGTCTTAGAAATGTTTTCAGGTATTAAAAGAACATTATACACAGTAACAGCAATATTGTAAGATGACCAACTGTGGATGACTTAATTATTTTGATCAATACAATGATCCAAGATAATTCCAAATGATTTGTGATGAAAAATGCTTTCCTCCTCTAGAGAAAGAACTGGTAGAAGACTGAACCATATTTTTTTCACTTTCTTTAAAAATTCTTTTTATTTTATTCTCAACTTAATTACAACTTGCCATTACTTTTAAATATATAATAAAATTATTTATCTAGTGTTCTCTTCTTCCCTTTTTCTTCTTCCTCCCCCACCCCACTGAGATGGCTACCATTAGACACAAATATATGTGTATGTGTGTGTGTATACAATGTATATGTGTGTGTGTGTATATATACACACACATATTATATAAAACCATTCTATACATACTTCTACTTATTAGTTTTTCCTCTGGATGCAGATAGAATCTTCCTTCATATGTCCTTTGTAGTTGATTTGGGTATTTATAATAGTCAAAATGATTTATTCATTCAAAATTGTTCTTAAAACAATTATTGCTGTTACTGTCTATAATATTCTCTTGGTTCTACTCATTCACTTTTTATTTCATGCAAGTCTGTTCATTTTTTTTCCAAGATCATTTTTGGGGTGGGGGGGGGGAATGGTGTAATGATAATGGGAATTTGAAGATCTTCCCTGCCCCTTGATAGGCCTAAGTGAATTTGAGAACCTTCCCTGATTTGAAAATATACTCTGCCCCGAATAGGCTGAATGTAGTCACATGGAGCCTGTGGTGGGAGGCTTGTTTTTCAGGAGGCACAACTTTTGTTACTTTGTAATCAGGCAGTGGGTCATGAGTGTTGTGATGTTCTCTGACCCTGGAGAAGGTTATAAATACCTCTGAGGTGAGGTTTTGCTTTGGGGCTCACTTTGGGAAGAGTTGTATGATTTGGCCAAATGAGACTCTGGGCAGCCATTGAGCCCCCCAGCTTTGAAAACCCAGATGTTGCTACTTCTCTCTCCGGTAACTAACTAAGTATGAATGTATTGGTCAGACAGCTAGAAGCCCTGTCTGCTTAATTGTGCTATTTTCTCTGTCTGTATTTTTGTCTGCTTGTAATTTCTGTTTGTATTCTCTGAAGTTCAGGGTGCTGAACTAGATAAATGAAATATGTTTGATTAAATTAGGATAGTTAAGCCTTTTTGAGTTGCTTTCCTTTAGAAAAGCAGATCAAAGAACCTGTGTTAGCAGCCATCCTGGATATGCCAGGGTGCTTGCTGATACACATGGCTAACATGGAAACATGTCTTGCAGGATTTCACATGTATAATTGATATCATGTTTCTTGCTTTTGGGTGAAGGAGGGGACAGAGGAAAAAGAATTCAGAACACAAAATTTTAAAAAATGAATGTTTAAATAATAAATTTAAAATAAAATAAAATAAATCTTTTCAGGTCACCTGTATCTTAATTTTCTTTTTCTTTGACCATTCAGATCCTTCATCTATTGTCTTATCTCCTTCCTTCTCACCACTCTATTTATTGGGGGAAAATAGTTTATATTCACTCTCCCTGCTTCCTCATTACTCATTCCTTCTTTGACTCCTTGAAATCTCACTTCTACCCCTACCATCCTTTTTATTTCTTCCCAGAACTGCTCTTTCTACCAAGGTCCTCCTAAACAGCAAACTTCGTGGTCTTTTCTCACTTCTCTTTGTAGTGTTTGACACTATGAGCAACTTTCTTCCTTAAACTCTCTCCTCCCTTGGCTTCTCTGGCAATGCTGATAGAGCTTAGAGCCCCGGCTTTTCTCAATTCCATGAAATGTTGTTTCCCTTATTTACTCCCTGAAAATAGCACAAGATCATTCTTTATTTTTGTTTTTGTAAGTATAAGTTACTGGACACCGAAGGGAACTACATGTGTCTTTTATTGGGTGATACAACAACAATAACAAATGGTAATTTTAAAGGCTTGCCAGTGTGAATCCTGATTCTACATACCAAGTCAAGGCAAGTTAACATTGTTACCTTTTACTTTCTTTCTGACTAGACCTCTTCTGCCAGGTCTTAGCCTTAATTTCCCCTCAGGTATAATTCCTTGGCTAGTGGAGTCAGTCTGGTAATATTTCTTGGTGTATCATCTTGGTATCCACATCCCTAAATTTTAGGTTGGGCATGGGAATCTAGACTCTCCTATCTTCCCTGTCTTTCAGACAGGACTAAACTTTCCTAAATTTCAGTCTATTTTTGCATATTTTTAATATTTGTAAATGGCATAAATATATATTTATGTAATTTACCATCAAATTATAAATACAAAGTTGTATGTAAGATAATTACCACTAAACTCAAATAAACTTAGACAAATACATGTAATCAGAAGACATTGTGGGCAGCGGGAAGCACATTGAATTTGGATTAAAAGAACCTGTATTTAGGGACATCTAGGTGGTACAGTGAAAAGAGCACCTTCCCTGGAGTCAGGAGGACCTGAGTTCAAATCCAGCTTCAGACACAACACTTACTAGCCCTATGACCTTGGGCAAGTCACTTAACTCCAATTGCACTGCCCTCCCCCCTCCAAAAAGTGGGGGGAAAAAGAACCTGTGTTTGATTCTTAGCTCTTTCAGTTACCGTCTGTGTGACCCTGAGCAAATCATTTTATCTCTCTGGGTCTCAGCTTCTTTACTTGTAAAATTAAAAATCCGTGTCAGACTGATCAATTCATTCTCCTTTGTGTATTTTCCATTGTCTCTGTTCATTCGCCAAAGTATTTGTGTTTATATTTTGCTCTTACATGGTTACAGTAAACACGTGTGCTAATTTATTTTAAAATTAATTTTTTTTGCATTTAATTTTTTTGTCAATTACATATAAACAAAAAAAAATTTTTTTGAGGGCAATTGGGGTTAAGTAACTTGCCCAAGGTCACACAGCTAGGTTTTTGTTTGTGTGTGCATTAAGTGTCTGAGGCCGGATCCGAACTCAGGTCCTTCTGACTCCAGGGCCAATGCTCTACTCACTGTGCCACCTAGCCACCCTAAACAAAAAATTTTAACATTAAAAAAATTTTTTTTGAGTTTTAAATTCTTTTCCTCCCTCCTTAAGAAGGCAAGCAACTTGATTTAGATTGTACATATGCAATTACGAAAAATATTTCCATATTAACCATGCTGCAAAAGAAAACACAAATCAAAAAAACAAAAATAATGAGGTAAAACAAAAAGGAGGGCAGCGAGATAATTCAGTAGATAGAACTCTGGTCCTGGAGTAAGGAAGACTTATCTTTCTGAGTTCAAATCTAGCATGCAGATACTAGCTATGTGACTCTGGACAAGTCACTTAAACTTGTTTGCCTCAGTTTCCTCCTCTGTAAAATGAGCTGGAGAAAGAAATGGGAAACCACTCCAGTATCTTTGACAAAGAAACCCCCCCAAATTGGGTCATGAATATTCAGACTTGATTTAAAATGACTGAACAATTACAACAAAAGTATCTTTTAATCTACATTCAGACTCTATCAGTTCTTTCTCTGGAGGTGGATTTTTCATCTTAAGCCCTTCAGAATTTTTTTGAATCATTGTATTGCTGAAAATAGCTAAGTCATTCATATTTAATAATTATATAATATCACTGTTACTGTGTATAATTTTATCCTAGTTCTACTCATTTCACTATGCATCAATTTATGCAAGGCTTCCCAACTTATACTCATTTTTTGGTTACACTTTCTTTAATTCTTATTCTTTTGCATTTCTCTTAAGTCATAGCATCATATGATTTGCCTGCTTCGAGTTACCTATTTCCAGCCATATTAAGTTAACCTATTTCAAGCTTTTCATTTTCTGATGAGGAAAATGAAATCCAATTGGATTGTGACTTGTTCAAGATCACACAGTAAGAATTTGTTATTCAAAATTGAACTCTAAATTCTAAATGTTATCATAAACACATTTGAGAAGATAGCTCTGTTTGTTTTTTTATAATGTGCATAGGATTGTCTTTTGGATTGGATCTATGATATCATTGGTAGAAGGAACTTCCATTGAGGAAATTCCCTCTACCAATGTAGATTCAGCAGCTCCACTGTAATCTGGGTATTAGACATTCTTCATCGTTTTAGTCTTTCCTGTGTGGATGAACAAGACAAACTCCTCTGAGTGATTTCAGATCTCTTTTAAAAGTTTTTGCAGTGTTGTGTGCTCTCATGCATTCAGCTCAAGCTTTTGGAGGATTTCACCATCAATAAAGAAGCCCTCCTCAATGTGGACTCTGCTGAATCTCCTCTCTCACAAAGTTGCATATATTTGGTAACCAAAATATTCTCCTTTTTTATGTCTGATATTTGTTATCCAAGAGTCACTTAACAGGGTTATTTCTCTTATCTTTTTTCAAGGAATCTTGGATGATCTCAATGTATTGATAAGAAGCATCTCCAAGTAAAAGTTCCTGCAAAAAAAAAAAAAAACTTTTTTGCAATCAACAAAGAATAAATACAATGAGGTTTTATATTTTTCACATCCTTCAGCTAATTGTGAGATGATAGAGGTGGCTCATTGTTGCACATTGCTTGCAGAAACCTGCCTGTTCTTGCCTAATCAGGGATGTCTTTGATTAGGAGATAGATGACTCTCAGAAAGATTTTGTAAAGATGGAAAGTAGTAATTAACGTTCTTTAGTTCACTTGTTTCAGTACAGACAATCCTCCTTTTACATATGTAACATAACACAAATTTGGCTTTATGTAAAGAATTTTGGAAGAAATTTTCATTAAAAAAATAGCTCTGTTAACTACATCCCGTTCTGTGTTATCTCTCTCCACTCCTGCCCCTTGCTCAGCACTCTGCAGCCTCCCCCAACTAGAAAAACAACCAAACCAAAAACCAAAAGTCAACAACAACAAAAAACCAAGTGAAAGCAGAACATGAGCAGCTTGATGGGGTCTTGGCTTGAGACTTGACAGCACAAGAGGTGTTTGCTCTGTTCCACCACTTGTCCTCTTCTCCAACCTTTGGCTCTTGATTACATGTGTCTATGTTAGTGTTCAGCCCCATACATCTGCCTCCACCTTCTTCCTTTTTGCCGGTAAGCCCCCTGCCTTCCTTTGTTGTAGCTGTTTACCCCTCATGTTCCTCCTTCTTCTTTTCTTTTCTGTCCCTGGTCCCCTTGTGGCCTTGAACCATGGGCCTCCTTCCACAGGCATGCTACCCCCTTCCTGATTCTCTCTCTTCTCCATATCAGCGCAAATTCTCATTACATAAAAACTCTTTATAGAGACATACAGGTGGTCCACTTAAATAAAGCAAGAACTCCCTGTAATAAGAAGGGCTAAGATTTTTTCCACATTTTTTGTATTTTTTTCTTCTTTAGATACCTTTGCAAATCAGTACCTCAATACTCCATAATTATATCATCCATCAGGAAACTCTTCTGTCATCCTTCATATATCTTGTTTATACATCTATGCTTTCCCCTCCTTAGACTATGAGCTTCTTATTTTTTATTTTAATTTTTTTGGTTTTGGAGACAATGGGGGTTAAGTGACTTGCCCAGGATCACACAACTAGTAAGCATCTGAGGCAGGATTTGAACTCTAAAGTCCTCTTTACTCCAGGGCTGGTGCTTTCTCTATTCACCGTGCCACCTAGCTTCCCTGACTGTCAACTTCCTGAGAATTGATATTGCTGATACTGTCTTTTGCCTTTCTTTGTAGCCCCAGAACTTAGAATAATGCCTGGCACATAGTAGGCACTTATTAAATACTTACTGATTGATTGTCTACATATATTCTCAGTGTAGTTGGGCTGATTTCTCAGTCTTTGTTCTGTTTAGTGCTATTTATGTCATATCTATAGGCAAACAGCTTGGAGATTGAATGTTATGGTCCAAGTGTGGTGTTTCCACTATCCTTGATAGATGGTTTGATTTTTTTTTTGCAAATTTCTTACATCTTTCTTTTGTTTGTATTTTTCCTTCCATTTTCATCCTTGAAGACCTTTATGATGGTTTTGCTTGGTTGTATATCTTTCTAAGTCTTATTTATACTACTCTTACCATCTTCTGCTTCATTCTGCTTTATCAAACAATACTCAGAGTCATTATTCACCTTTCATAAAATTTAAAAATGAGTTCATAGTCTATTCTGCCCCCCCCCCACCATCCCAACATCAAATTTAAATTTATCTCTTTGATGCTTCTACTGATTGCTCCTGGTTCTGGCCTCTGGGACCAACTAGAACAAGCCTAATGCCTTTTGTAATGAGAATTCTTCACATATTTGGAAGATGGTTATTATTTCCTGTTGAGTCTTCTCTTTCCAACACTAAACATGTCTATTTCCTCCAAATGATGATACTTATATGAGGCAACCCTTCCACTCATCTGCTTCACAACCCTGGAGTCACCCTTGACACTTCACTTTCCCTTATCTCTTTACATGCTATCAGTTACCAAGTCTTGTTGGTTTCACCTCTACAACATTTTTCATAACCCTCTCCTCTCCAACCGCATAGCCTCTATTCTAGTTCTAGAGTGTAGAAATCTCTTCTCTGGATAATTGCAATAGTCTTCTAATGGGTCATCTGCATTCTAGCCTCTCCCATCTCCAATTCATCTTTCAAACTGATATTCCTAAAACACAGGTCTCTCCATGTGTCTACTCTCCATCTTTCAAAATCTTCAATAGTTTCCTGTTGTTTCTATGATAAAAACTCTTTAGCATGGCATTCAAGGCTCTTCACAATCTAGCTTTCCTCTACCTTTCCGGAAACTTCTCACTACTTGCATTCCAGTCAAATTGGTCAGCTAGCTGTTCCCTATAGACAACATTTTACCTTTTGCTTTTATATCTTTGCCAAAATTGCCTCCAGTGTCTATAGTGTATTTCTTGTTCAACTCTGCTTTGTAGATGCCTTGGTTTCTTTCAAAGCAAAGTTCAGGCACTGTCACTACCTCAAGGCTTTTCCTGATCTCCCTCATTCATTAGTCTCACTGCTTCTTAAAATTATTTGTATTTTTTACATGTTTTGTATTTACTTACTGTGTACATAATGAATTCTTCCCCCCCAAGAATGCCCTCCCCCCATTTGGTAAAAGAATGTATATGCCTTAAAGACAAAGGTCATTTCATTTTTGTCTTCATACACTCAGAACCTAACACAGTGCTTTGTACATAGGTGTCTAATCAATAATTAGTGATTTGAATTGAATTACTTGGCATAGCAGGTCAAGCCTAAAGCAGGTTCAAAGTTTAAAAATGAAATAAGCATTCAAATAGTGTAAATTTCAATTAAA
Organism: Gymnobelideus leadbeateri; assembly: GCA_011680675.1. NCBI lineage: Eukaryota > Metazoa > Chordata > Mammalia > Diprotodontia > Petauridae > Gymnobelideus > Gymnobelideus leadbeateri. The sequence continues at coordinate 275,010 of WOXC01000137.1, read as the reverse complement.
ACCTAACTTTACTTTATGCATGAAAAGCACAGTATACAAGCATAAGAGATATAAAATATAAGTCTCTTTTCAAAGTCTCCAGGTCAGGAACTTAAAGAAATGACATGAAGGAGGGTGAAGCTTAGGTGAGATTTCTGCCTTCTCTCACTCTGCAGGCTAAGCCTTTTATGTCTTAAATTTATAGATGTGTGAGGTACTGGTTAGGAACTGAGCAGAGAAGTATAGCAGAAGGAGGAAGAAACTGTCTAGGATCTGCAAAGGGTGTGGGGAGGGGGAAAAGGAACATGAGCTCTCTCTCTTGTTCACAAAATTCTGATGGGGCTGGCTCTCCCTCCCCAGTGACAAGTAAACTCCTGCCACACTTTGTGATCTGACTGTGCACTGTTTATTCTTGAATGGCTGCTATATCACTAACCAGTCATTCCCTTTCTGTCAATCGAATATTTGTAAAGTCATTTCATGTTCACTGTATCTAATCCCTTCCCACATCTCTTTGTGAATAAAGTATTTATAATGCACAAGTGTGAGGCTTCCAATTAGTCTAAGGGCTGTTAGAGTCTTTCATTTCTTTATCCCAATCCATTATTTTCCAACATAGTTTTTACCTTTTTCTCTTGTGTCTATTTTTGCTTGAAATCACCCAAATGGCAAGGAATCTGCTGATTTAATTTGTAGGATTTTTTCATATAATCTCCCTATGTTTTCATTCTCTTTAGTGGATGTTGGTACACAAGCAACATTTATATTCCGGGTTGTTATTATTCTCTAGGATCCCAATTAATCTAAGATCCTGATCTATCTTCCAAGGTTTATTATTCTGTATTATCATTAATTTTTATTAAAAAGTTCTGTAGTATTTCTGCTTTTGCTGAATCCATTAAAAAGCAACATAACAGAATTAAAAACATCATTTTTGTAAATTGTTCTTTTATCTCTTCCCTTGGTATTTTTGCTGAGTTATTATTTCCTTTAATGTGTTTATAAACCAATTAATATTACCTTGTGGTAGATCTTGCTTCTTTGCTGTGTTAATTCAATTGGTGGTTCTGTAGTAGTTTTGTCCCTAGGTTCGTCTTTGGTGCAGAATTTCTTCATCATGTGGTCACTTTGACTTGCCTTCCTTATTATTGTTTTCTTTTTTTCTTGCTTTGTTTTCCCCTTATTATTGCTTCTATGAATTTTGTGTATTTCAATTTGTTGAGAGACAGGGTTCTGAATTTAACGTGACCCCTGGTGCTGCAATAGTGAAAATTGTTGCAGGGGGAAGGCCTGCCCTACAATTGGTAAAAGGAAAATGGCAGCTATAGTCATTATTGCCCAGCCCCAAAGCCTGGTAATGTACTAACTCCTGTGGGCCATTGCTGTAGGGCTTCATGTCTTCCTGTTGATATCGTTGTCCCAGGCCTAGGGCAGTAGAGGCTCTGGGTCTGTAGCCTTAGGTAACATCAGGAAGATGGACCGCAGGCTACTTACCTTACTCTTCCTAAATGTTCCCTCTCTAGCTCAGCTCCAGAGAGTACTTGGGAAGTCTGAGAAGTCTTCTCTACTTCAGTCTGGGCTGTTTGGAGCCAGGGAACAAATGGCAGTTGTGGCTCATGGGGGTCTGGGCTTACTTATAGTGTTTGCTTCCTTTTTCTCCTCTTAGCAATATTGTCATCATGTGATGTTATGTTTTTGTGATAGTGAGGAAGGGTGGTTTACTGTAGTTATTTCTTTATAGGATTATACCACTGTTTTCCTAAACGGTCACATTTTACCCTCTTCTCAGGGACTTTAGGCTCATCTGGGATTCAATTGGCTAGCTCCTCACCCCTCAGGCCCCTGTGTATCCCAGATAAGAAAGACCACTTTTTAATGGCTTCCCAAGCTATTGTCTCTGTGGGTTTGCCTATTTTGGGCTTCTCTCTCTGTTCTTTAGAGGATCTGAATGACTTCTTGAAACCCTCATTTTTTTTTCTTTTCCCATTAGTCCACACTCTTTTCCTAGTGGATCTATTTTAAAACAAAATTCCTTAAGCTAGACTGTAGTGGTTGTCTCTGGCTTTGGTGGAAAAATGTATTTTTCTCCTTCCTTAGATTGACACTGGACCCCTATAGCCCAGGAACAAGGGCTGACATCTCCATGAGGATGCCCTAGAATCTGACTCATGCTACTCCAAAGGTGAAATTTTCTTTCACACTGGTTATTTACTCTAATTCTGAATGGAAGTATAGCTTCTTATTGACCTGTACCTATCTCCCCTCATGGTGAATGAACTGAGAGGACCAGCTTCTCCTAAGGTCAACATATAGCTGTCCCCATTCTTTGCTACAGGGTCCCATTGCTTCACTGATCTCATCTTGTTACTTATTGTTTATTTCTAGTCTACTCCCTCACTTTTGCCACCTTGCAATATATGTACCCCTCTTGAGAAGTACTCTATTTAATCCCTCAGAAGACTATACATACACACTTATCAGAGGCTTTCCCTAATCCATAGTGATGAATTCTAGCCTGACAAATGCACAAATTTTTTTTAGCTCTTATCTTTCCTTGGACTCCCATTTTCCTTCTAACCCCCCTAAGGCTATGTTACCCAAGGTTGTATCCTTGACCCTCTTCTTTTTGTTCTATACGTTATTTCTTTCAGAAATCTCACCTATTAGCTCTACATGTTGAATGAATCAGTAAATGGTTGAATGAATGAAAAAGCATTTATTAAGAGCATAATATATAATTAATATTGCATTAAACCCTGAGGATACAAATAAAAACAATCAAGACAGTCCATTCCATCATGGAGCTTGCATTCTAACTGGAAAAGACAACATGTAATAGGGACATAGAAAAAGAATGTGAGTATACACCATGGTGTGGAAATAACCTGGAAGTGTAATTCTGAGCAAAATAAGGCAAGAGCTTACCTAGCTACACCCCAGAGATGTAGTCAAAAATCCAAGGGCAAGGAATAATCAAAATGACTAGAATGAATGCAGAAGTCATGGTTTGGAAATTGTTAGAAGGAGTTTAACTCCTAATTTTGTATTTCTAGTCTGAACCTTTCTTTGTGGTTCTGGTGTGGCATTTCTGCCTTGTTTGCCAGTACTTCAAACTCAGTATGTCCAAAACAGAACTTTTCATCTCCTCCCCCATGTCTGCCTCACCTCTTGTCTTCCCTAGTCCTCTAACTAATATCTACCTTTATTCTGCTTGCCCAGGCTTGAAACACTATGGCGATATTTGACTCCCCTCTCCTTTACTCTCCCCTTTGGTATGTAAGCTCCTTGAGCATAGGAATGGTTTCGTTCTTTGTATCTGTATTCCTAGAGAGTAGCAAGGAATGTCACCTAGCAGGTACTTAATACATCTTTGTCTAGTAACTGGTTGATGAGCTTGTCTATCCAATTCTAGTCTCTTGCTCTTTCCAAGCCATCCTAGACATTGCCATCAAATTAATTTTTTTAAAACTAAGGTCTAATCATGCTGCAGTAGTCAAAAAACACCAATGTCTCCTTGTCTAAACTTATTAGCATAGAATTTAAAACTTTCTACTGCCTGGACCCAGCTAACATTTCTTACTTATCCACATCCATTTCCCAGAACTAACCTCAACCCTATAATTAATTTGAACTACTTACATTTTCCAAATAAGTATCATGTATTTTGTTCTATATACTTCTTCTCATTTTAACAAAATGAGACATCCAAGAGTTCTGTAGATTGCCTTGGGACATACCAAATTCCCCTCTTATTATTACTGCAAGTATTCAACAACACAAATTTGGATGTTTTGCAGGAGGGACTGTTTATTCAGGTATTGTTTAGATTAGACCATTGAGGTCCCTTCCAAATATGAAATTCTGGGATATTATTCCACACGCCCAAAATGGAATTTACCTTTTCTTACAAAACTGAACTGAACAAGTAATAGGGATAAATGATTGTCTAGGAAGGAAGGAACCAATATTAGCACCAGGTCAGACTTAATAGTTTTAGCTTTCTTTTTTTCTTCTAATATATTTTATTAACATTCTATCCTTTTAAAGAGTATCATAGTTACATTTTAATGATACCACATGCCCATAAAACCTTCCCTTATAACAAATAAATATAACTTTCTTGTGCCTAATTATTTACTTCTTACCATTAGGATATAAGCTCCTTGAGGTCAGAGACTATTTTTACCTTTCCTTGCATTCTTAGCACTCTATATAGTGCTGTCACTTGGTGTAGTAGATAGAGCACTGGACCTGTAGTAAGGAAGACCTGAGTTCAAAGCCAGCCTCAGTCACTTAATAATGTCTTTGTGACTCTGAGTAAGTCACTTGACCACTGTTTGCCTCAGTTTCATCACTTATAAAATGTAAATAATAACAGCACCTACCTCCCAGAGTAATTGTGAGGGTTAAATAAGATAATCGTTGTAAAATGCTTAGCAAAGTGCTTGGCCCAAAAGAAGTGTTATATAAGTAATGACTATCATTATTAATTACTATTACTATTGGTATGAGCCTACACAGCTCACTCTCTCAGCCTCAATTTCTTCATCTATAAAACAAATATGACAATTTTGCAGAACCAACCAGGTCACAGAGTTGTTGTGAGAATTTAACCCACTTTGAAAACCTTAAAGCACAATATCAAAGCTAGCTGTCATAAGGGCTTAATAAAACAATTTGTTGACTGCCTGAAAAAACCACCAACAAATAATTACAGTCAAATAAGACAGATCAATACATTGGCCATGAATGTATGCCTTATTCCACACTAATAGCCCACCAAGTCTTTGTTGCACAGTAGAAGGTATGCCTCGCCATCAGTCTTCTGAAGTCATGGCTGGTATTGCTTTGTCTAGAATTCTGAAGGCTTTCAGTTTTACTTTCCTTGAACCATTTTGTCCATTGTATAAACTGTTCTTATTTCACTCTGCATCATTCATACAGGATTTCCCAAATTTATTTGAATTCTTCATAGTTGACATTTCTTAGGTCCCAATACTATACTATTCCATTATATTCATATACCAAAATTTGTTCAGCTATTCCCCAGTCAGTGGATACCTACTTTTCCCTACTTCCTTTTTTGTTAATGCAAAAAAAAGTGCTGATATAAATGTGTTTCATACTAAAACATGTTTTCCTCTGTCCTTGACCTCCTACATTATGGTAAATATAGTGATAATACTCATAGGTGAAATAATTTAGTGACTTTTCAAAAGTATAATTCCAAATTGTTTGAAACTTGCAACTCACAACAGTAGCAACAATACATTTCTGTTTTCCCATTGAAAGATCCTCCAAGCTTTACCATTTTTGTCTTTCATAATTTTTTGCTAATCTAATGGGTATGAGTTAAAGCCTTATAGCTGTAACATTTTTTCAATTTCTCTTATTACTAGTGATTTGGAACATTTTCATATCATTGCTGATGACTTGCATTTTACCTTTTGAAAACTATTAATGTTTTTTTTTAGAATTGATCTATTGGGAAATGGCTTTTTTCTTGTTTGCATCAGTTCCCAATTATTTTTATTTTCTATGAAAATCTCCTTCCAGACTTTTCTATTTTTTTTATGATGTAATCTTTTAAATTTAGGTCATATGTCTATTTGGACCTTAATGGTATAAAGTATTATTATAAACCTAATTTCTGCTAAACTTGAACAGGGAGACTTTAGTACTTGGTATGTTTGTGTTGACTGAACATTCAATTGCTTACTGTGTTCCATTGATTTTGGGTCTTATTTACAGAGCCTATTCCATTGATCAATTCTGCTATTTTCAACCAGTACCAAATCATTTTGATGACTACTAGTGACTGTAAAAGATAAAATGAACATCTTAATTTCTTGAAATGCTTTTGCATATGCAAAATCATTGCTGCTAGAATTAGGGGAAAATCAGTTAATTAGGAAATTCTTTTTCAAGTCAAAATCTCAGAAGTCCTGATATCTAAGATACATAGGAATTGATACAAATACATAAGAACAAGAGTCAGTATGCAGTAGCCAAGTGGTCAAAGAGCATGAATAGGCAGTTTATATAGCACAGGCACATAATAAGTGTTTAATTGATGCTTATTGATTGGTTGAATTTTTTAACCTTCACAGCTCTCTACAATATCTTCTGTGGTAACTCTAGTAGAAAATTATTGCTCTCTCTTTTGTATTCCTATATAATTTAGTTTAACATAACACTTATCCCATATATAGGCTTATATTTAGATACTTGGTCATCTCTATTAGCTCCCTTGATAAACTGTAAGTTCCTTAAGGACAGGGATACACCTTTCTGTCTTCCTTAAAGTCCTGCAAATAGTAGGAATAAACATCTAATAATACTTTTGGAATGAATGCATATTTCTCCTTAGGAAAGATTCTGATACCACTTCTTTCCTGTAAATTATTTCTCTTTATCATCTTTGTCACAGGGAGTTACTTAGGGTATTATTTTCACCATTTGTTTAGTGGTTTTGTTAGTCACTTATTGATTATCTATATTCTTACCAAAACAAAACCACAGAAAGAAAACTATAGAACTTTCCCTCTCCCCACCCCTACCCCCCCAAAAAATAAAAGATCAAGACAGAGGACAATATATAGCAAATATTTTTCTATAAGGTCTGAAATCCAAGATATTTAGGAAATTTACATACTGCTATGTAAGAACACAAGCTATTTATGCATGTCAAGAGGGGCTAAACCCTTATAAACTAGGTTTTGGGCAAGCCTGGTTTCTATTTTAGCCCAGTAGATACCTATCTATCTATCTATCTATCTATCTATCTATCTATCTATCTATCTATCTATTGAATAATATTTTTACAGAATCTTAGAAGGTACCTTAGAGTCAATTAGCTCAATATAACCATAATTATAACTGACATTTATATCTCATTTGAAGGTTTTTAAGACCTTTTACATAAATTATTTCAATTGATCCTCACAACAACCTTATCAGTTAATGCTACAGATATTATTATACTTATTTTTAGATGAGGAAACTGGGGTCCAGAGACATTAAGCAAGTTGTTTATGGTGACATAGCCAGTAAGTTCCAGAGGTGGGATTAGAACCCAGTTTTCTTTTGAATCCAAGGGCAGGACTCTTTCCATTGTGTCACACAGTCTGCTAGGAGCAAAAAATCCCCTCTATATCAAATATCTCAAGTGGTTGCCAGACTTTGCTTAAAGATCTTCAAGGGTAAAAAATTCACAGCTTTTTAAACAGAAAATTTCATTTTAGAACATACCTAATTATTAGGGGAATTTTGCTTTTACTTTTTCTTTTTTACATCAAGCACAGATCCTTGTACCTTCCACCTACTGGCTTTAGTTCTGTCCCCAAGGGACAAAAGGAACAAATTCAATTTCTCCTCTACATGATTGCTCTTCAAATATTTGAAGGCAGCTACCATGTCCCCATAAATTTGCTCTTCTCCATGGTAAACATCTCCAGTTCCTTCAGTCAATTCTCATATATCATGGTTTTATGTCCCTTCTTCCTGATCTTCTTCTTAGTGTTCCTGATGTCCAATGCCCTTCTAATTTTGGTCTGACCTATGCATGGACAGGCAAGTTAGTCTTATTAAGCTGTTACAGACATTACAACTTACACGAACAGTTCTAAATAGCTCTAAGAAGGAGCAGTTATAAATTGGTAATCTTGCTTGTGGTGAGATTTTTTTTCCTATGGCAAATAGAAGCCTTAGGGGAGGAAAGAAAAACTAAGTCTTGAATAGACTTCTTATACCAGGTAACTTTACCTGCAGCTCTGCTATGCAGGCAGTCTATTTAGTGTATTTTTCATTCATCACCTTCTGATTTCTATGAAGAAAACAGTATAAAAAAGTAGGAGCATGCAGGAAGAAGGGAAATTTAAAAAAAATCAAAACCTAAAACCTTTCCAAAGGCAGGCTTTAAATGCACTTAAAGTCAATCTTAGAAGCCTTTAAAAACCTTACTAAATTGGTGGAAGCAAATACTCCATTCATCCTGCATCCCAAGAGTAATGCTATCATGATCCGTGTTCTGTAATTATGCAGTGTGCCTGCACAATAGGAAGGGGACATGAACAGCTAGCTCAGGGGGATCATTTCCAATCCTTTTGTTTCACTCAGAGCTACAATGCCCCCATCAGGGAAATCCAATGTGTTTCTTATCAGACCTTTTTTTGTTTTTAGTGTGAATTACAGAACAAGTCTCTAGATACTGATTTATATCTCTCCACAAGATAAATGTCAGTTTCTATTGGCACATTTCTATTCAGCCGCACCACTTTCAAATTATGTAAAAAGGTCGTGCAGGCAATTTGATTGCAGATGGTGGAACAAAACAGGCCAGAGAATCAGCAATGAGGGAAGAGCTTCTTTTTTCCCCTTTTTTTGTTGTAAAATTGCAGGAGCTAAAATGTATGTTCTAATGCCAGAGATCACCTTGCTCAGTCTCTAAGTAATGGTTATTTGAGATTTATAACAAAAAAGGGAACTGAATATCTTTCTATCTACTTACCTAGTGCGCTAGTTATCAGTGAAAATAGAGCTCATCATAAAGCTACTACTAATATAGTATTCCTATATCAGAGTGCTTGCTGTGGCCAACACAGCCTCCTTTTATCTCCTATAAACCAGAATTTCTCTGAATTAACAGCAGCTGGAGAAAGTCCATTCTTTACCTCTACATACAACTTCTCTTTACCCAACATAGTAGGAATGCTGGCATCTTTTTTTATTTGTATGAGATAGAAAAAAATAAAAGAACGAAACCAGTTGGCAGTGTCCTTAAAACAGGAGACAAGATCACCACATGGATCCAAATGGGATCAGACACGGCAAGGCAATACTTCCTGCTCCATTTCCTAAAACCAGTGGTGAAATGATGAGGAGTCTCACACATTGGGGAAAAAGTAATGAAGCTAGTTCAAGTGAAATTATGTTCTTTTCTTCCATTAGCTCAATGCTCAAATCACCTAAAGCATTGTAACAGATTCAAAGTCAATTAGCAGATTAGGGGCCTGGAAGAAACTGAAGTCCCTCAGGTAATATGACCCATTATGCCCCAGGGTCCCTGCTCTTTCCTCCAAGAAGCAAACCTTAGGATCTGGCACAATGATGTGTCTTACTGATTTCTCATGATTACCGCCTTTCTGCTTTGAATGGAGGCAACCGTGGTGTAGAAAGTGATGGTACATTTAGCATCATAAAATCCAAGAAGGAGGGCTGTAAGGGACCTCAGAGAACACCCAACCCAACCTCACTTACAAGATAAGGAATCTGAAGTCTAGGGAGGTTAAGAGACTTTATAGCCACAGGACCAAAGTTTGGATTCTAGCTCTGCCACTGATTTATCTGTATGACCTTGGAAAAGTAATTTTTATCTTATTGGACATCAGTTTCCTTATCTTCAAAGTGAGAGGTTGGACTACATGGTATCTAAGGGCTGCTTTGCTAGTTCTAAATACTCTAATCTAACTTGTATTCCTTCCACAGTAAAGGATGCAAGCCTTTTCCTGTGACCTGATATCTTATGTGCTTTTAAGAGTTTTGCTGTTAAGTACAAGGAAGCATATAGAAGGCTCACAAAGTAGATAAAAGAGAAAAGTTTATAATAATGGCTTACATTTACATAGGGCAGAGAGGTGGTACAGTAGATAATGTGCCAGAGCTGGAGTCATGAATACACAGAGTTCAAATCTGGCCTTAGACACTTAATAGCTATGTGACCCTGGGCAAGTCACTTTAGCTCCATTTGCCTCATTTCCCTCATTTGTAAAATGAGAAGAACATGACAAATCATTCCAGAATCTCTGCCAAGAAAACCCCAAATAGGATGGCACAAAGAGTTGGATGTGACTGAAACACTTGACCACAATGCTGACTCCAGGCCTCACGCTCCATTCACTGTGCTACCTAGTTGTATGTATAGGTATAATCTAGTCTAGAGCTAGGTTATAGAAGCCTTATTGTTAATTTGGTTCTTAGGGGCAAATATATGGGGAAGTCTTTATTCTTTTTTAACTCCTTTTTCCTGACTCCCTTTCATTACTAATAATATCTGGAATTTATTTACCACTTTGAAGTTCGCAAAGCCCTTTACCCACCTTAACTCATCTGGACTTGATATTAATGCTTTGAAGTATACAATGCAAAAATTAATTCCCTCATTTTACAAATGAGAAAGCTGAGGCTTGGTGGAGTTAAGAGCATAAACCACAATAATATTAGCTGCAAATCCCTTTTCCTGACTCCAGCTACAGCACTCCATATACTGTGCCCAGCTGATTAATTTCCACATGTTAAGTAAGATAGACCTAACATGATGATGTACAGTTGATGATGAGCTTTGTAGCTGTAAGGTTTGATTTGACAAGGAAGTTTAGAGGTTTTATATTTCAGAATTTTTAAATTTTCATAATCTGCTTCCCCATCCCTCTGTTCCAGAAGATAAAGTTATAGTGAAACAAAGTTACTACCCTTTCTTTTGTGTATCCATTTGGACCTTATTATGATGTAGAATGTAAAATATTGTTCTAAACCTGATTTTGCTAAATTGCTTTTCAGTTTTCTCAGCAGGTTTTGTTGAATAGGGCATCTTCAGTAGTCAATGTCCTTGGGTTTAGTGAACATTAGGCTACTTACTATGTTCACGTGATTATAGGTCTTTCCCCAGAATCAGTTCCTGACCACAGAGACAAGATCTCCTTGACTTTTTTTCTTATAAGGAAAATAACAGTCACACATTTTTCGCCTTGAGTCATATGGGGGACATCTGAGAAGAATCTGCAGAAGTCTTATTGTTGACCTCCTGGCTCCCTGTGCAAGAAAAATCCTTCCTTAGTGTTTTCCCAAGAGTTTCCTGTCTCTTTTATCAGCTTTACAATTTTTGCCTTCATCCCACTGAAACCATTATAGTCTGTTTCCTAGAATCTCCTTCTCTCGCCCTTGACCTATCCTTTTTGGTTCCTCATAATTTACCTAAGATGACTCTTCTTGGCCAATTTTTTAAAAAAAGTATCTTTTAAAAATAGTTGTTTCTTCCTTCCTAGCACTGTCCTAGATTAGAATTGGAGTCCTCATCTGAAGGTCGTGTGACCTGGGACTACAAGGTTAGGTTCATGCTGTCTGCTTGTGAGCCCGCCATCATCACTACACCACCTTCAGCAGGAAGTCTCATCTCAATGTGAATATTTACTCTTCTCTGAACATGTACCCATCATTGCACCCTATGTAATGGCAAACTGTGATGACTGACACACTTCGAGGGGGAATAAACACTGAGCATTTATCTCTACCTCCAACAGCTTCTTTCATCTCAGTTGTTTTTTTGTTTTCTTTTTTTGTCAAAATTTACTTCCTCTTTCTCTGGAAAGTAGTTCACTAAAATCTATTTTCTCATTCATTAAAAAAAATAAATTGAGTATATAATAAAAGTTAGGATAGATTCAGTTAAAAAAAATCTGATGCCATGAAAAAAAGTTTAATAAAAACTGAGCTACAACTGGTTGTCTCAGTATTGGAGTTCTTTAGGTACTGACAATGCTCATCGTCCTCAGGTGTATCACTGGTATAACACAGGGAAATTCTGTGAGGATTGGTGAAGGTTTTGCAGGCTGTTAAACATTTCCGTAAGCTGATAAGATGATATCTGCTTACTGCCAATGCTAAAAAAAAACAAAAACAAAACTTTAATGATGTGTTAGCACATTTTATTCACACTATCTAATGAAAAGCTGCAAAGGTATTAGGGCCAAAAAAAGCATTTTATGGGTTTAGAAATTAGCTGTTGAACTAATCTTAAAAAAGAACAGAGAGGAAGACTGGCTTCTAATATAATTAATAAGGTAACAGTATGATCTATGTATGAACCTACCATGCATATTTTCTTTGACCGGTGGTCCACTTAATATTAATACCATCCCTGGCCAACACAATTTCTTGCCGAGGGTAATGAATGGGCTGCCATACCCATGTTGACCACACTATTCATGTAGCACTTTTTAAGTAGCTTGAGACAATTATAATAGTCACTTGGTTCACATGGTGATGATTCAAGTTAGCCTAATCCTATCTTAACAGCACCCTGAGTATTTTTAATTCTCCAAAAAGCTGTCATAAAATTCTTAAAACAAAAATGTACTTTATTTGTTTAAGGTGGAATAAAGGCATGTTATTATGGTATTAGGATCAACAGCAATAACTGTGTTACAATTCTACAAAGATTAGGAATCCCGGGTATATGCAGAAAGACCATTTTGCACAAATTTGTGTGGACTTCCCCTTATTTTGGATTTGACCAAATGACATAGTAGACAGAATGCTGGACCTTGAAGTAAGAAGACCTGAGTTTAAATCTGAACTCTAATTAATGTCTGCAACTTGTGACCCTGATCACATCACTCACCTGATCTCTAGGAAAGTCTCTCAGACTATACACAATACACAGGTTGTTACTGGCCTCAGTGGAGGGATTTTCCACAGACAGATTACTAACATGTTAATATAGTACAAGGTAATAGGAAGTGAGATTCAAAGTAAACTACTGATAGTTTCCCATAATTTCCTGAACTGTATAATAGGCATCATATTAACACCTACCTCACAGGGTTGTTGTAAAGATCAAATGAGATGATATTTGTAAAGTGCTTAGCCCAGTGCCTGGCAAATATTAGGTGCTTAATAAATGCTTATTCCTTTCTCTTCTCATTGATGAGGACAACATAAGTATTTGCAGTCTGATCAGAGGGTTTTAAGATTCTAATGACACTGAAATAAACCTTTTTTTTCTCTGTAGTTTGACCATAGTCATTTTTTTAATCTTGTTCGTGGACACAATTGTTTACCTTTTATCATTGCCTGTAAGCTAGCAAGTTTCTTGCAACAGAAGATCTTGAGAAGAATATACGTCTCTATTTTGTAATTTCATGTATATTGATGCTTGACCTCCTTTGTGCATTTAGAATTTAATTTTCATTCAGAACTCAAGTCATTTAGAAAGCAGAGACAAGAATTGTGCTTTGTAGATAATTCAGAGAGCAGTATCTATTATCTTGTTCATCTTCTAGAGCAAAAATGTCTATGCTCAGTTGGTTCAGGTCCTAAAGAAGGTCACAATTGAGTTTCAGTTATAGTTACAGAATATTAGAGACCAGAGGGGAATTGCAGATTGCCTAATCCAACCTCCTAATTTTTAGATGAGGTGAATGAGAGCCAAAGGGATTTACCTAAGATCACATACTAGTTGTGCTAACCTGGGAAGACTTTACCTCTTTCAGCCTCAATTTCTTCATCTCTAAAATGGGGATAATAGAATCATCTATTTCAGATGACTGTTGTGAGGATAAGATGAAATAATGTATGTAAAGAACATTGTAAACCTTAAAGTACTATGTAGATGCCAGCTATTATTATTAAGCATATAGAATACATATAAAGTGTATACACACTGATTTGGGGTTGTGGAGGGGAGACAACTTGAGAATGGACTCTTGGAGTAGAAGACACATGAAATGAGACAAACCTTGAAGGAAGCTAAGGGTCCTAAGAAGGGGAGGAAAGAATGGAGAAAGAGCATTCTATGCACGTGTGAGAATGTTGTCTATAAGCAGGAGTATTTTGAGCCTGAGCTGTCTGATGAGAGTTGATTATTAAATTTTGTGTGACCATTTACACCTTGAAAATTGACAAAGGCTTGATTTATGCTGTTGTTGATTGTCTAGACTTAAGAATGTGATAAATTGTTGATAATGCAGATAAAACTTAAAAGTGTGTTTTGTATACTTTTTTTGAGGACTGTTTATGAAACATTTACCAGCACACACTTGTCTACAAGGAACGGCAAGTCAGCTATCCCAGAGGGAATATAGCGTGAATGAGGGGGAATAATGTATAAGCTACCTGGAAAGGCAGACTAGAGCCAGATTGTGAGGGGCTTGAGATGCAAGACAGAGTATTTAATATTTTATGCTAGAAGTAATACAGAGCAACTGAAGCTTCTTGAAAAGAAGAATGATATAGTCAAATCTCAATTTTTGGGTTGCCCATATGCAGACTTTGGAGGATGAATGATAAAGGGGACAGAGAGGATTCGGGGAGACCAATTGGGAGGCTATTGCAATAGTCTAGGTAAAAGGTTAGGAATTTGACTAGGAGGGTTGTTATGTAACAGGCAATGGATTTTGGAAGTTTTAAAGGGAGAATCAATAAGACTTGGCAACTAAATGCATATGAGGGGTGAGGGAGAGAGAAGAGTCAAGAACGACTCTTAGGTTGGGAATCTGGGTGACTGAAAGGAAGTGCCTTCAAAGAATATCAGAAAATGGTTACTGTATGGTTTCAGGGCTAGTCTACAATATTGACAGAGAGCATTGGAGCTTATGAGAATTGTAAAAATAAGGGGAGCTGGGATATTTCACTGCATAGTGAAGACAAGAAATTGTGGGGATATGATATTATGGGCATTATGATATTATATTATATAGTGTAGATTCTATCAAACCCCATTCTCTCCAGTTTTCTGAGTTTTATTGCTGTTGACATTATTCTGATAAGACAATGACCACATTTACTCTTAATCTTTTGACATCACTTCTATTGCTTACATAAGTTTTTAAAAAATCTAAATTTTCCTATGCATACTCTGTCCAATCCACCATGGTCTCTTTAGACAGCTAATCCTTTTCTCCTTCACCTATTGTATATATAATCAGAAATTTTTTTCTTAAGAATATCACGTTCCGCTCTCCTTCCCGGCACCGGCCCCGCGCCCTCCGTCCATCCCCAGTATGTTGTCGTCCTTCACCCGCCCCGTGGGCGCCGCCCTCCTCCGCGGGCCTCGGCCTAAGTACCTCGGCACAGAATAATGCAAAAGTAACTGTGCTAGGTGCTTCTGGAGGAATTTGGACAGCTGTTCTTGCTGCTCCTGAAGAACAGCCCTTTGGTGAGCCGTCTTAACGCTCTATGATACTGCTCACATTCCTGGTGTAGCAGCCGATTTGAGCCACATTGAGACCAGAGCAACTGTAAAAGGTTACATGGGACCTGAGCAGCTGCCAGATTGCTTGAAAGGCTGTGATATTGTCGTGATTCCTGCAGGAGTCCCCAGAAAGCCAGGAATGACTCGTGATGACCTTTTCAACACCAATGCCACGATCGTAGCTACTCTGGCTGCTGCCTGTGCCAAGCATTGCCCAGAAGCCATGATCTGTATTATTGCAAACCCGGTCAATTCTACCATCCCAATCACATCAGAAGTTTATAAGAAACAAGGCGTGTACAACCCCTACAAAATCTTTGGTGTAACAACCCTGGATATTGTCAGAGCAAATACTTTTGTGGCAGAACTGAAGGGCCTAAATCCAGCTCAAGTCAATGTCCCTGTTATTGGCGACCATGCAGGGAAGACCATCATCCCCCTGTTCTCTCAGTGCACCCCGAAGGTGGAGTTTCCTGAGGATCAGCTGAAAACTCTGACAGGAAGGATCCAGGAGGCTGGAACAGAAACTGTCAAAATGAAAGCTGGAGCAGGTTCTGCTACCCTGTCCATGGCCTATGCTGGTGCCAGATTTGTCTTCTCTGTTGTGGATGCAATGAATGGGAAGGAGGGAGTCATGAAATGCTCCTTTGTCAGATCAGAAGAAACAGAGTGCTCCTATTTCTCTACACCCTTGCTGCTTGGGAAAAAAGGCATTGAGAAGAACCTGGGTGTTGGCAAGCTCTCCCCTTTTGAAGAGAAGATTGTTGCTAAGGCCATTCCCGAGCTGAAAGCTTCCATCAAGAAAGGAGAGGATTTTGTCAAGAGCATGAAGTGAGGACACAGTCCTGTGAAAAGAAGTCTATTTCCTTAACTTATTAAAGCATCATGTCACTTGAAAGGTGTTCCACATGCAGTGCATCCTCTTTGAGGAGACTGCTTGTACTTATGAATTCTGTTGTTTGGTATGTTGGCACATCAATAAAACTGTCATCTTTTTTCAAAAAAAAAAAAAAAGAATATCATATTCCTCTTGAGTCTACTTCCCCTTTAGAATTTGAGGTCATGGTATCTTACCTATTCTTTCTTTGAACTCTTAGAAATCTAGTCTTCCCAAAGGTAGAATGCATGTCAGATTACGCCTAGATTCCCAGTCCTTATCTATCTTGAAGTCTTGAATAAAATGATCACTTTGTTCCTAGTTACTGAATATTTTTTATTTTAGCACCAGTGCCTTATTTAGGTAAGGGCAGAGTTCTGAAGAGTAATTCTCATTGTCACTTCCTCAATATCTTTTCACTATTTAATTTATTGTAAAATTTTATTTCAGCATAAAAAATTTCCCAACAAATGTCTATACATTCCCTCCCTGACAAAGCACATTCCCCGCAAAAATTATTTTGTTGACTGTTAACAGACAAGAGGGATGTATACTTTAACTCTGATGATGTGGTACTAACATTGACCTGTGTTTTGTTGCATCTAAATGTTGACTTTATTTCCATTGTTTTAATGATTATTGATTTAATTTAATTCAATTAATTTAATCAATTACTGTTCTTTTGACTCTGTTTTTTCACTTTATATCAACTTATACAACTTCCTATGCTTTTCCAAATTATTTGTGTTTGTTATTCTTTATGAGGTCGTAATATTCCATTGCATTTATGTACCATAATGTTTTTAATCATTGGGCAATCATTGGGCATATTTTCTTCCTTCCTTCCTTCCTCCCTCCCTCCCTTCCTTCCTTTGTTCCTTTCTTCTCTCTCTCTCTCTCTCTCTCTCTCTCTCTCTCTCTCTCTCTCTCTCTCTCTCTTTACCAAAAATTATGCTGCCATGGATATTTTTGCAGACATGAATATTTTTCTTCTGTCAATAACATCTTTGGGTTACTGACAGCAATAGTTGAATATTTAGGTCAAAAGATATGAGCAGTTTAGTAACTTTTTTTGCCTAATTCCAAATAGTTTTCCAGAAAGAATAAAATAATGAATAGTTTCAGCACTGTGAATCAGTATATTTGTCTTTACAAAATCTTTCCAACAATGAATTTTTATCTTGTTTGCTAGTTTGGTTACCTAGCATGATTATAGAACTCAGGAAGTCAAATCTTTCCGACTCCAGGCCTGGCACTCTATCCACTGTACCACCTACCTGACCCATGAATTAGACAAGATGGAATGAACAGAATAGAAGAGTGTGAGTTAGCAAAAGGTGGGGGTTTTCTAATACTATTTTAGTTAAGATAATGCAGTGTAATGTTTCATTAACAAAATATTAACAGATGGCATTTATGTGGCACCTTAAACATTCTATACCCATTATCTGAACTGGACTTCTCTCTCCCTATTCTATTTTATTTCATTGAATTCTTACTATTCTAAGTGGTAGGGGGTACACCAAAATTATAAAATACATAGTTCCTGCTCTCATAAAGCTTATAGTTTTACTTGGAGAGATGAAATATACCTGAACCAGGAAGATAGTATATGACTAAGTGCTCCAAAAATGTCAGAGTAAATAAATGTTATTAGTTCTTTTATGAATCTGTTTAACTCTTAATTAGCTTTTGGATTTCCCTGATGTAGTATATGAATAATTAACCCTCAACATGCTGAGTAATTCATCTTTAGCAACTCTACTGTGGAAACGTCCCATACCACAGGTACTTAGCTGAAGTGGATATGGTTGCTATGCTGTAGTGTTGTTATTATTTTCTGTGTTAGATAGCACAAAATATTCCTTGTTGAATTAGCAGAGATGATGAACAGAAATGGTCATTTGTTTAGCAAGTCAATCTCTTTGGGATTTCTGGGCCCCCAATTCTCAGTGTGGTTTAAGAAGTAGACTCATTTTTATTTTCCAGTATAAAGTATGGACTTTGTGGCACTTTGAGCCATTATCATTGTTTTCCCTTACCTCTCATCCCCTTTGCTGTATTTTTGCTGTCATGAACAAAAATTAAAAGACGAAGTACTGCATTACCCTATTTCTGTGTCTTTGGCCAGCAGAGACAAGAAATGGCTGAGAATGGTTATTTTCATGTTTTATAGAGGCTAACACAGAAAATAGTCAGCCTAGCCACTGCAGACACTCATTGTCAGGTTTCACATTAACACAAATAAAACGGAACTGTGTGAGTCAAGGCTCAAAGACTTAATTCAAACAGCTTTAATGGAGGCCTGCAAAGCAACAGCTGAAACTGGCATAGTATATAGTTGCAGAAATGGTCAAATAAAAAAGAAACTCAAGGAGAATATATATAATTATATTATAATATATGTTTTATATTATAATTACATTATAATATATTTTATATTATAATTATATTATAATATATATTTTATATTATAATTATATTATAATATATATTTTATATTATAATTACAGAAGGTGGAAGTGAAAATATCTTTTTCTTAACCTAGTATCATGTTTTCCAGCTTGGAAAAAAATTTACCTGATTTCAAATTGCTGGAAACTTAGTTTTATTTTTGGGGGGTCTTTTTTAATCATTGGGGCTACTTTTCTCTTAGTAAGTTACCTGGAGACAAATGTGAGGATATTTTCTTACTATCCAACTTTGTCTGACCTTTTTCTCATGCAAAACAAGCAATTCCCTGTTCAATTAATTATTAGGAAGCTATATCCTTTCTGATTGATTCCTTCATGCTGTTGTGTTGATATAGAATATATAATGGGAGTTTGTTGCATACCTAGTTCACCTATGATGGAGTCTTCTACATGGGAGATGCCAAGGGCTTGTTTTTAGGACACAGGAGAATCAGCATATGTATCAACATTCTGTGATCTATCATGTACCTGGGAGCAGCCTTTTTCCATGGGGTGCATAGCTGGAAGTGTCTGTATCTTTAAAACCATTTGACTGAGCACAGTCTGCCCCTCGGAATGCATCTGCATCTAAGGGTGAAGGACTTCTTTATTCCAGCAGCTGACATCAACTTCCCCTCTCCTCCTGTCCCCGTTACACATGAGCCATCCCATACCTCAATAAACCCATTATTTCTGATGCGGATACTCTTTCCTCCAGTACAAATGTTTCCTGTTTAAGCTTCCTATCTTGCAATTTCTCATCTGTGTTTTTCCATAAATCTTCCATAGAAGACTCCCCAGTGCACTAGAGAACTTCTTTTGAATCTTATGATATTTTACAGACTCTACTGCAACACTTAGACTATAATCCTTAATGCTAATATCACCAGTTCCCTTCCTTTGCCAGTTACCCATTTTCTGGATGATGTCTTTCCACCAATTCTTGACCATAAAACATTGTTGTTTATGCCAAACATTCTCATTGTCATTTGGGTCACTTGTAACTTTGATTCTTCTGAGTGTTCCCTCTTTGAAGTGTTAGGGGCTAGCTTATCACTAACACCATGTTCAGGTTCAAGATTGTGATGAAAGGCGGGGCACTCGGAAGTCATTAAACAATTAACTAAAGTAGGTTTACTTTATCCTAACAAAGCAAACATATACAACAAGGATATGGTTGTACCTACCTTCTGTGGGTGCAACCCTCTCATCTACACATGGAAATGCATCCCATTAGCAGGGTAGGGTATAATAAATAATAAAGTGACTTCTGTAGTCTTTATACATTCACCAAGTCATAGGGGCCCCAAGTCCCTATTAGTGAGAGTTTAATCCTCATAGGGGACCAGGAATCTGTGTCAAACGAAGCAATCAAGTCCTAGGAACAACTTTTTTTTTAACCTTTGAGGGAAAAGTAATCCTTATTATGGGAGAAAGGAAGCTCTGTTCCTACCATGTGGAGCTGTCATTGAAATAATACTGATGCTAAATAGCTGGGCTTTTGTGTTAGTGAATTTCTTGCAATGGTAGAAATCGCTGAAAAATTTTCCAAATGCGATTCAGACTGATCACTTCCTCCCATTTATTTCTGGGCTCAGCTCATTGTCTAACCACAGCACTTGTCGAAGCTCCAAACCTACTGCCTAGTTTCTAGCAGGTGCTAGACATCTGCTTTACGTGTGTACTGATAGACTAAGCTGATGATTTTTTATTTAACCATATAGGATAATGTGGGTAGTATTCATTTTTCACCCATTTGGTTTTTCCATGGTGAATAACTAGGTCTGCCTTTTTCAGGTTAATGTAATCTGCAAAAAATAGAACGTCTCTATCAATAGATAATACCCCAGCACTTGGCACAATGCCTGCCACATAATAGACAATAAATATTCAATAACTGATTGATTGATCAATATGCAATATTTTTTCCTTGTCTCATTGTTTTATGCCTTGATTGATACTAATATTCAATCAAGTGTTGAACAAAATTATCTCTGGTCCCATCTGTCTTGGAATCTTAGTTTTAATAGATTTCTTAAGATTGAAAGTTGGAAGGGATGTTAAAAGTTAATCCTGTCTTAATCTGCCATCTCACAAATGAGGAAAGAAAAGATCAGAGAGGTTAAATAACTTAACTAATGTCACAAAGGGACTTGGTAGAAGAGCTGTGATTCAAATTCAAGTTCCCTCATGAAAACCCAATGCTCTTTCCACTATAAGATATCACTTGATCTTAATATATATATATAGGAGCTACTTTGTCCAAGCATGACCTTTGATCTTCTACTTTTCTCTGTCAAACCACAGACAGTAGGATCTCTAATTTGTTTTTATTTAACAAAAATTTATTAAGCAAATACAAGCCAAAAATAAACTGCAGACCCAGAAGGACTAGAGGCCAGTAGGGAATCAGAAAACATCTCTTCCCCAGGCCACCTGACATCAACATGCCAACAATTGCCTAAAGGCACAGTAGAAGCATGCTTCAGGGAACTTTACCCCTCCTCAGCTCCATTCCCATTTCCTAGTTTCCTCTAGGTACTAGATATCCTCTCTTTGTTGGGTGCTGATCTCCACTTGTCCTACCTTTACTAGAGATAACCCAGAAGCCCAAATTACTCCAAACCCTGTATCCATTATCTCCTAACCAATAGACACTGGTTGAAAATCATCTGCCATGTAATTTCTCCCCCAAGTCCACTCTATATCCTAAGGACCTTCCACTCCCCAGCCTTTCCATTTGAACCAGATCTGAACCATCCTATATATGTTGTCTTTCCTAATTAGAAAGTGAACTCTTAAGAATTGTCTCAGTTCTTTTTTTTTGCTTTTGTTTTGTTTTGTTTTCCATTTGTCTCCCTATTGCCTAGCACAGTCCTTGGCATATAATGAGAATCACTAAATACTTTTCCATTCTGCAAGACATTGTATTGACTGCTAGTGACACAAATACCAAAACAAAATCATCCCTGCCTTAACCTCTCAGGTCCTCTCATTTTGGAGCCTTTTCTTAGATAAATAAAGCAGCACAGCCTCCTAATCAGGTCCCTACACATCTTCTTTGTTCTGCCTGCTTAAAGGCAGGTCTCCTGGGGCCTCATAGGACACAATATAACCGTAAGATTGACTGTCAAGGGAGGATATGTGAACTTTAGTCTCATACCTCATTCAACTCCCTTAAGCAGTGAGTCTAGGGCTAGACTTGTTAACATAGTTAATGGTTAGCACACTTCCATGCCCTTATACCCACCCCATCCCTGTGATACTGAACCCCTGGCTGCTAGGGCACAAACCACATTACCCAACTACAACTGACTTATTAAGTCTTCATGGCTATCCACCACAATCTTTATCCCACTCCATAATTGTATTATTTATATTTGTTGATAATTCTTTGGCTATTATTTTTATTTATAATATATTTACATCTTATATAATAATGTGATACTATAATAATTATTAATAATAACGACATAATTCATATAGAGCATAGTCTTTGTTCCAAGCCCAAATCTCCCCATTCAACTTGAGTCCCTGGCTTCTCCAGTGCTTCTCTTCTGGGCTGTCTGGCTGAAGCATCCCACCTGGAATGCTAGCTGCAAGGTGACCAGGGCTCAGATTTCTAGGACTTCTTCCCTCTTCTGGTCCTCACAGAGACCTGGCTCCCTCCTGATAGTAGTTCCCTTGGCATCCTTTCTAATTCTGGCTACTCTTCTCATATCATTAATTCACTGGTTGGAGTCCTCTTTACTTTCCACTGCAAATTCAAGACTCTTCCTCAGACATCTTTGCTAATAATTCTTTTCGCCGTTGAGGTTCATGTTATCTAAATTTATCACTGGCTGTAATTAATCAACTCCAAGTTAATTTTCCATCATTCCTTAGTAATTTAAACATCTCTCTCAGTCTCTTTCTCCTCCCTGTTTCCTCTCTTCCTAATAGGGAACTTCAATATACATGTAGATATTTCCTGAAATCCCTTTATTTTCTAGTCTTTCAATCTACTTAATTCCCATGATGTACTTCTCCATTCTGCCTCTACTACTTGAACAGATAGTCATATTCTTGATCTTGCTATCACTCACAAGTGTTCTACTTTGTTTACAAAGTTCAAAATTCTTTTATCTTATCATAATTTTTTATTATTCTGTCTTTCCCTATGTCCTGTAACCCACATCCCCCTTTCTTGGAATTCTCTATGAACTCTATTCCTTTTGTTCTTTTCCAGGCCATGACTTTTGCACAGGCCAAGCTTTTCTTTCCTTCCCTCCTTATCTTGACCTTTTGGTGAATCAAAAAAACTCTACACTGTTTTACACTCTCACTCTCTTGTTCTGTTGATGTATATACCTTTGCAAACCCCAGTTAGTCACAAAATTCTGCTGATTGGGTACATAATTATTCTACTTTCCAGAATTACTTTGAGGAAAAAATAAGATATTTGTAAAATACTTTGCACAACCTTGAAGCTCTATATAAATGCTAGTTATAATTATTATTAATAATAAAGTATCACATTATTATGCATAATATAAAGAATTACATTATAAATAAAATATAGCTAGAAAAACAACAAATATAAATAACACAATTATAAATATCAATATCAATATAAATTATTTATATAATAATTATAATTGTTATAGTTATTTGTCTTCACCACCATAATCATTTCAACTGGTTCCCAACAGAGCAAGGTAAATATACTATTCCTTCTTAATTGTTTTCTTGTCTCTCCTTAAATGTCACATGGTACACCATTCCCCTAACTTTTTAGCTGTGGACCTTATATCATAATTTGAAAAAATTAAGGCCCTTCACCAAGAACTCTTTTTCCCCCTACCTACATCATTCAAATACCTTCCTCCACTTCCCTTCCAGGCTTGTATAAAGAGGGACTTTCTTTTACCAAAGCCAATTTAGAGGAACAAGTTCTTAGCACTGACAAATCATTCAACATCATACTGATATGATTTCATCAGTAGCAATGATGTTAAAAAGGAGGCATTTACATTTATTTTTCCATTAAGCCCTAAGAACCATGGGATCTTTCCATATGACTTGCAGTTGAAATACCGCTTTTCTCCTCCATTAGAAGGTAAGCTCCTTGAAGGCAGATATTGTTACTTTTCATTTTGTATCCTCAGTGTTTAGCACAAGACTTTACACAGATTAAGGGATTAATAAACACTCTGTTCATCTAGTCATTCATTTTGACCTCATCATTCATCTGAAACTGCTCTCTCCAAAGTTACCAATAAAATAATTTTTTGCCAAATCTAAATGACCTTTTCTAAGTCCTATAATTTTTTTTACCTCTCTGCTATATTTGACAGTGATGATTAACAAATTGTTTTCTTTTAATTCTTCTTCTGTTTGTCCAATCACTCTTTTTCAGTCACCTTTTGCTGCTTCTTTATCCTTATCGTTTTCCCTGTGTGTGTCCCCCAGGATTTTGTCTTTGGTCCTTTACTCTTCTTCTTTTATATGGTGTATCTCATTGTTAACTCATCAGCTCCATAAAGTCAATTACAGTCTCCATACAGAGAATTCCCAGATCCTTATATCTGGCCCTAGCTTCTCTCCTGAGGGATAGTCACATATTACCAACTGCTTTTTGGATATCTCAAATTGAATGTCCCATAGGCACTTCAAACCCAATGTATCTAAAATAGAATTTATCTTTTCCCCTAAAATTTCTCTCTTCCAATATTCCCTGTAACTGTGGAAGGCATCATTCCCCCACTCCCCCACCCCACAGCTGCTTAGGCTCTCAATATCAGTGACATTCTCAATTTCTCATCCTTGTTCACCTCACATATTGAAACACTTGGAAAATATTACCATTTCTATCTTCATAACACCTCATTCACATCTCCTCACCATTCACATAGCCACAAACAACCCTATTTCAAGCCCTTTTTGCCTCTGACTCATACCATCTTTCTAAATATTGTATGCCTAAAACCTCCCCGCATTCCAAGCCAGAGCCCACTAAGCTGCCATGATGAATTTTCTAAACTGTAGGTATGACTACGTTATTCCCTTACTTAGTGATATCCACTGGCTCCCTATTACCTCTGAGATCAAACATAAACTCCCCTATTTAGCATTTAAACCTCTTCATAACCAGGCCTCTTCCTACCTGCTTAGTCTTCTTGTATTTTTTCCCGTCCTTATAATCCAGGATCCAGAAACACTGGCCTACTTACTTGAGTTAGAGATCACTTTCTCCCAATTAAAAACAATAATAGCGCAAGAAGACATGAGCAAATCTTGTTACAAGATAACGTTAACTATAATGCTGTTTCATGCTACGACTAAAGTGTATATTATCATCTTATGGTATAGTGGATAGAGTGGATGGAGTCAGGAAGATCTGAGTTCAAATGTGGCTTCAGATACTTGTTAGCTGTGTGATTCTGGGCAAGTTACTTAAACTTCTGTTTGCCTCAGTTTCTCCATTTATAAAATTGGGCTAATAATAGCACCTACTTTGTAGGGTTGTTGTGAAGATCAAATGAGATAAGAAATATAAAGTACTTAGCACAGTGCCTGGCACATAGTAAGCTCTACGTTAGCTTTTGTGACTATCATTAGTATTAGACTTGTCTGACACATGCTTCTCTAGAAGAATCTATATCTGTTTGTTTTGTATTTCTTTTCTAGTTTGTACTACTCTGGTACCACAGAACCAAATAATAATCTACAGAGACATTAATTACCAGTGAGAAGGGATCATAATTATAGGGAACTCTGAATTATCCATGTAAATGAAAGGAAGTAGAGCAAAGATAATCCAAAAATTTAAGATCCCTAAATAATTGTTGTTTACTTTGTCTGTTTCATTTAATCAAAAGCATACATTACTGAAGTCCTATGCCAAGGTCTCATTGCTGTGTGGAGATGACCCTGGGATTTCTTTTTTTGCTTTTTCCCTTTTTGAATCAGATTTATTTCACCCACCAAAACTTACAAATAATCATATTAATACATAAGTAATTCCACAGAAAGATATTGACCCTGGGATTTCAAAGACTATATAAGACGAATGAAGCCCCAATAGATTCCACCAAGATGGAAAAGCTTAAAAAGTGGGTCCAATGACAGACTGTGTATCTGCTAGCTGAGGACAAGCCTAGCTAGCTAAGTTCAATAGGGTTGTCGCTAGATTGGTTTTGAACTGATGAAATGATAGTCCACAGCAACTATACTAAAATCAGAGCTGGGCCATGATCTTGAGGGATTAACCACTTGCACAGTATGTAATTTTGCCCATGAGTTTATGACAAACACATTGACTATGCCATACTTTGTCAATATAGTCAGATGAAAATCCAGCCAATCAAATGACTATTTTGCCTACATCACTCTAAACACCTTGGTACTGTAAACTTACAGATGTTTAATATCACTTGTACTGAACTGAAGTAATTTTGTTTTCCTCTTTGCTTTGGTGTACTTAGTGTAGACTCATTCACACAGATACACACTCACACACAGTTATATACACTCAACTATACTCATATAACCTAACCACATTTAACTCTAAGTATAGCTCTCTTATTACTAATTTAGGATTTGTTTAGTGTTCATTGTTGCAAGGGTTCTTAACATTTTTTTTTATATCATGAGTCATTCTGGCAATCTGGTGAAGCCTATTACACCTCACTCCCCCTTCAGAATGTTTTTAAATGCATAAAATAAAATATGTAAGATTACAATGGAGACCAAAAGACTAGTGAAAACAAAGATATTATATATATATATATATATGTGTGTGTGTGTGTGTGTGTGTGTGTGTGTGTGTGTGTGTGTGTGTGTGTATACATATATACATGCACATACACACATATATTTCTCTTGCAGATTCACAGACCCCCTGAAACTCATTCCTGGACCCCTTGAGGGTCCATAGGTTCCAGGTTAGGAACCCCTTGTCTAGTGAGAATAAGGTAAAAGAGAAATACTAGATAATACATAAAGACTTTTCTTCTCTCCACTTACATGGTCACCATTCTAGGTCAAGCCGAATTCCATTCATCACAAATTCATTGCTAGAAAAAAATCTGATCCAGATCCCTCATTTTACAGATGAGGAAATAGTTGCAGAGAAAGATTACATATCTAGTAATTGGCGAAGTTGAGATCTTCAATACCTCTTGCCTGGATTGTTATAACAACCTCTTATTTGTTATCCTTGCCTCAAATCTCTCCTCTTTCCAATTTATCTTCCACACAGCTGTCAAAGTAATCTTCCTCAGGTACAACAATTCTGAGCATAAAGGCCTAAAAAGCCATCAATGGCTCCCTATTACATCCAGATTAATATATAAATGCCTTAGCCTGCCATTTAAAGCCTTCCACAATCTCATTTCAACATATCTTTCCTGCCTTCTTTCACATTACTCCCCTTCATACAATAGTCATTTCAACTGAACTGGCTGGTTGGGTTCTCCAAATGGGAAATTCCATTTCTTGACTCCAGGTTTGCAATGCACTCAATTCTGCTTTTCAGAATTCTTATCTTCCTTCAAGCCTCATTTCAGAGATCACCTCTTCCAATTTCCCATGACCTCATTTGTGCCCTTGTCAAATTATCTTCTGATGTATGTGTGTTTTATTCCTACCCCTAATAGAATCTAGGTTTTTGAAAGCAAGAATTGTATCACTTTTACGTTTGTATCCTGGGTCTAGCAAAGTCTCTTATAATTTTTAAAGGTACAGATGTGTGATTTTATTGGTATAATGAACTTCTAGTGTAGAAATCCCTTCCATTGGTGCAGATCATTAATTTATCTGTAAATTATAGTCTTAGAAAATGGCGGGGGGGCACTGAGGGGTTAAGTGGCTTGCCCATAATCAGTCACATAGCTAATATGCATCAGAATTAGGACTAGAACCAAGGAAATTACAGCCCTCTATCTACTAGGCCACCTTTTACATAACAGACATTTAATGAGCATTTGTTGAATTAGATTGAAAGTAGATAATTCATTTACAGGTTATTTAGAATTGATGTTATTTATGAATACATTAATGAGGAGCTCCCAGCTTTTCAGGGGGCTCTCTAACTCAAGGGTAGGAGAAGCAGAGATAGAATAGACTGTACTATGTATCTCCTCACCTGATATGCTGCCTTTAATTCATATGCTTGTCCTAGATGCAAGCCATTGCCACCAAATAAACTGTGCATGTCATTGTCCTTTGTATTAGAATATAATGCCACTGACAGTGCATCTTATTACCTGAACTTCAATGATCAGTGGCTTTTTCTGACAACCTTTCTGTGCTTTTTTATTTTCCTCTGTAAAACCCAATTACTGCTTATAAAGAATTTTCAAATGCTAAGGTAAGAAACATTACCATTGTTCCTGCTTGTCTGCTTCTAAGTATTTACTTGCCTTTGAATTATTTCCATTTAGGTTATTCCTTCAAAGATGAACAAGTTTGTCTTGTCTGTGTTACTATTTTCTGCCTATATCTTAATATTCTAAAGTCCTTTCCATGCCTGCATATTATCTTCCTCTCTCTGGTGCTATTCATAACACTTTCCAATGTTGGACCAACTGGGAATTTAATAACATATCATATAGTCATACCCCCATTTCCCCCTTCCTCCATTATAAGCCAAAGTATGGAGATTATATTACTATGCTGGACCATTTTCTGTGTTTTATTTATTATTACACCATTGTTTTATCCTTGGATTTTTCCAGATAGTACAAATATCTAGGTCTTTTTCAACAGAACGATTTAATTTGTCTTTATTTCAAGGCATGCTGCAATCTATCTATACTGGCCTACTGGCAGATGCTTGAACAAGACATTCCACTGTCTCCCATCACTGTTCCTTTGCACTGACCCCTCGCCTTCTCTTTGTAGCTTACTAGGTTCCTTTAGGACTTAACTCAAGTGCCATCTTCTGTAAGAGGCTTTTCCCAGTCTTCTCACTCCCTCCCTATCTTTGCTAATGCCTTCTTCCTTTTTCAGATTGCTTTATATCACCTTCACACACACACACACACACACACACACACACACACACACACAAAACACTCTGAACCTAGTTATTGACATATTGTCTCCCCACCTTAGAATATATGCTCTGGGAAGGCAGAAACTGCTTTTGGTTTTTTGTGTTGCTTTTCCTTGTATCTCCTGTACTTAACACAGTGCCTGACACATAGCAAGTGCTTAATGAATGCTTATTATTTAATTAGTTTTTTTTTTGAGGGCAATTGGGGTTAAATGACTTGCCCACACACGGCTAGTAAGTGTGTAAAGTGTTTGAGGTCAGATTTGAACTCAGGTCCTCCTGACTCCAGGGCCATAGTTCTATTCACTGCACCACCTAGCTGCCCTATGAATGCTTATTACTGATGGACTGATGTACAAAATTCTTTCAACACTACACAGAAGGAAATGTGTGTGTTGCTTGAGCCTATAAAGCACAACTTTGTGATATATTGGAAAGTCTTCTAGATTTGAGGTCAGATACTTTGATTTTGACTCCTGGCTGTGCTACTCACTATCCCGTGATCAAAGACTAGAAGGGACTTTAGAAAATGACTAGTACAAACATGTCATAAGGAAACTGCAAATGAGGGAGGGGCCCAGTGATATTTGATTAGTCTGGAAAGACTGAATGAAGCCAGATTGTGAAGAACTTTACCTGCCAAATAGAAGAGCTTGTATTTTATTCTAGAGGCAAGAGGAAACTTCTGAAGTTGCTCTTTAGGAAGATCAGTTGATAAATGTGTAGCAGATGCATTGGGGAAGACAGTTTGAAAGGCCTGGAGACAAACCAAAAGAAAACTGTGGTATTCTAGAGGCAAATGACAAAGGGATGTAGGTGAGAGTTATGTAAGTAAACAGAAAGGGATAGACCTGACAAATAACAGTAGAGTTACAATCAATAAGACTTATCCTTTGATTGAACCTTGGAGGCTAAAGTATCAAGGATGACCCTGATTTTGCAAATCTGGTTATCTAAAAAGATGGTGGTATCCTTTGTAGAAATATGGAAATTAGGGAAAGAGGTGGATTTTGTTGGGAAAGAAAATGGGTTATATATTAGATAAGTTTGAGATGCCAATGAATCTTTCAGGTAGAGATGTTTAACTAGGGGTTGATGATGCAGGACTGAAATTTAGGAGAGAGATTAGGTCTGGATATGTAGATTTAGGAATCATTTGCAAAGGGTTGAAGGAACTTAATGAGATCATCATAGGAGAGAGGGAAGAAAAGGCCTGGGTGATTGGGAACTGTAGGAAATTGCTAAGATCGGTAACAACTCATTTTAACCGTCAATGTATTTGGGGTATGTGGATGAAGTGAGTGGAGTGAATGAAGGGAGGGAGCTGTTTGAGAATGATGGAGTAAGGATAACTTTGGCCTGAGCCTTTGATTCTTGTATCACCATTGTGGTAAATGGTGATGTTCACAGCTACTGTGGTCAGTTCAAAGTCATAGCTAGTACTATTCTAGCATGGTGTGGATTCTAAAAAAGCTCACAAAATCTTGGACTAAATTAGAAGTCAGTTTCCAGAAACAAGATGATAGGTGAACCCTAAATATTCTGTCCTAATCAGACAACATATGGAGCACTGTGATCTGTTCTGAATTCCACAGTTCAAGAAAGACATTGACAAGATGGAGAATAGTCAGAGCAACCAGTATGGCAAAGGGACTTATGTTCATGTCATATGAGAATTTGTTGATGAAACTGGGGATGTTTCAGCCTGGAGAACAGAAGATCCATGGGGGATATGGTAACTATCTTAGATTATCTTAAAAGGCAGCCGTATAAGAAGAGTGATTGATTAGTCATGTCCTACTTTACCTCATAGAGTAGAACCAGAAGCGTCAGATGGAAGTTACAGAGTCTAAGTTAGACTTGATGTCAGGAAAACTTTCCTATAAATCTGCTCAAAGTGGAATGGGCTGCATTATATGATGGTCACTTCACCATCATTGGAACTTAACAAGCAGAGGCTAGATGGACCCCATCAGAAATGTTTTAGAGGGGATTCCTTTCAGTTATGGGTTAGAATAGATGTCTGATGAGGATTCTTCCATCAAGTGTTTGGTGATTCTGTCTGTGAACATGCACTAGAATGGAGAAGTAAGTGATAATGAAAGCTGATCAGATTTGGTCAAGTGCTCATTAAACTCTGAGTTTATTCCTGATCTTTCATCACTTGAAAGGAGTATCCAAAAGTGGGAATAAGAACATATCCCATGGTGTAGTGGAAGGAACATCAGTTCTAATACTTGTCAGCTGTGTGACTAAGGAATAGTGAATCTGGAGACAGAAAGCATAATTCTCAGCTCTTATGCTTATTAGCTGTGTGATCTTGGACTAGCACAATGCCTGATACAGTAGGTGCTTAACAAATCTTTACTGACTGACTTATATTAGTGACAAGCTATGTAAATCTCAACTTTCTCATCTGAAAAATTAAATCCCATGATTCTGGCCTCCTTGCTGTTCTTCACATATGACTCTCCATCTCCTGACTCTAGGCATTCTCACCAACTGGCCCCCATACCTGAAAATTCTCCCTCCTCATCTCCACCCCCAAGTTTCTCTTGTTTCTTTCAAATTTAAGTTAAATTCTCATCTTCTACAGGAAGCCTTTCCTGATCTCCCTTAATTTGTGTACCTTCCTTTTGTCAAATATCTCCAATTTATCCTGTATATAGTTTGTACATATTTATTTGCATGTTTCCTCCATTAGAATGTGAACTCCTTAGAGCAGGGACTGATTTTTGCTTTGTATCTTATCACAATG
The DNA here is from genome assembly GCA_011680675.1 of Gymnobelideus leadbeateri. NCBI lineage: Eukaryota > Metazoa > Chordata > Mammalia > Diprotodontia > Petauridae > Gymnobelideus > Gymnobelideus leadbeateri. Next base: position 243,936 of record WOXC01000137.1, on the reverse strand, counting down.
TCTGCATTTTATGGACAATTACAACTTAACCAGTCTGAGCTTGACTGTCCTTACCTATAAAATATGAGTAATAATAGTTACCCCAGTATGAGGATCAAGTCAGCTAATTTAGACAAAACACTTTGTCATAAAGCATTATGTAAACATGAACTATTGTTATTAATTTCTTATTACATCATATTGTTTTTTATTGAAAAAAGCCAAGTTTCCCTTTTAGTATATTGTAGTTAGCATGCTTGCAAGGTGGAATCTGTGTCATTGGACAGGTCTGTCTAATGAAATAATTTTTTCCATGTTTCTAGATGGGGATCCCAGGTAATAAATGTAATGACTCTCAAAGTGTACAGGGCCCTCAAACAGTGGGCACCTTTGTCTCAGAGGCACTGTTTTCCTTTATTCAATCCTTTGCTCCTTCTCTGAAGCCTCTGTAAGTTAATTTCCAAGAGTGTAAGATTTTTTTTTAAAGCTAATTCACTTAGTATTCATGAGTTATATACCATCTAAACCTGCTTGCTCTGGATACAAGCACCTCTGCCAAAGTCTGAATGCCAGCTCTACGTAGGTTGGTTCATGTGGGTGGTGTGCATGGCAAAGGGAGCAGAAATAAGAAAAATGTGACTAATGTGGTGAAGTAGGTTAAGGAACTGGCTGATTACCCCTAGACATCTGGGTATAGATCCAGCATATGTCAAAAGTGAAAACAGGGGCTGAATGAGCTGCTTTTTAAGCTTGCTGATCTTATATTTGTGTCAGAAATTGGTCTCAGCTAAAATTATAATATCGAGAGGCCTTTAGAGAAGTAGCTCTCAAACTTTTTTGGCCTCAGGATCCTTTTATGTTCTTAAAAAATGTTGAGAACCTTTCATAGCAACTTCTGTTTATGTTGATTATGTCTAACAGCATTTACTGTGTTAGAAATGAAAATGTCTTATAATTGTGCAAATAATTTTTACCTCATAGATACCTGAAAAGAGTCTTAAGGACCCACAGTGGTCCCTGAACAGCATTTTAAGGACCCCTCTTTTGGAGGATGGTGGGAGGCATGTAATAAAGACCAAAAAGAAGTTAGGAGGCCCATTGAATGATGTTCTGAGTATAGAGTATTGGAAGGTTTTGAAAGAATGAGTGGGGATAGGAATCTAAATGAGAAGATGTCGGGAAATGAGCAATGAATGAGGTAAAAGGTCTTAAATGGGGGGGGGGGGGCATGTCATGGCCACTTTTCTTCAGTAGGCAGTTATCTCTAAAACTCTCATCATCTGGGAGCCAGATGTGAGCCCTTAATTAAATGAGTAGTCATAGAACCATAAGACACTAGAGTTGAAAAAGGGCTTAGAGTCACAGGAAATATACTTTTAAAATTTGCAAATGAAAAAATTCATGGAGGAATAGCTAATATTTCAGAGAATGGAACCTGGATTCAAAAGTATTTTGATAGGCTTGAATGCTAAACTAAAATTAACAAAATAAAACATATTTGGGATAAATCCAAAGTCCTGTATTTGGATTAAAAAATAAATAGCACAAGATTTATATAAGCCAACACAGTTGCAGACAGTATCTATAGGAGAAGAGATCAAGAGAAGAAATAATTCTGTTGTAATTTCCCTGGTCAGATCACATGTATAATGGTTACTTCACTTTTTGATATTATATTTAACAGGAAGATTGATAAACTAGAAAACGACCAGAAAAAGACAACTAGAATGGAGAAGGCTATGGAAATTGGCACATGAAGTATGATGAAAGGAATTATGGATATAAGCTGGTACAAAACATTTAGTAAGAACATGATGACTGTCTTCAAGTATTTGAAGTACTATGATGCAGATGATAGATTAGATTCATTCTTCACTGCCTAGAGAGGCCAGAACTAGCAGTTACAGGAAGGTAGATGTCAGTTCAATAAAATGAGGAATTTAAAAAAATTAGGGCTCTTAAAATCAATTAGACCAAAGTTGCTTCACTCTCTGCTCTGGGTTTTTAAAAGACTTGGTCACTCTTTCAAGTGCTCCATCTCCTTACTTCATTCCCCCTTTTCCCTCAGCCTCAAGAGAGCTTTAAAATAAGCTGGACCACAACTCTACCTGGCCACCTGCACTGGCTGCCTTAGGATCCAAATTATAATATTTATCATCTTTTCCATGTTTATTTGACAAGGATCAAATAAATGAATCATCTATGCATCTTTCCTTACCATGTATATTTTTCTGAAACATCTTGGCAGGGTAGACTTTTTTTGGGATTGAGAAATCAATGATCATATCTAAATAAGTTGTTTGATTCTCCCATGAAATGGAATATTACTCAGTTGTAAATGAATAGTATAGAAGGTTCATTTAATTTTGTAACCCTCCCTACCCTACCCTTTGATCTGGGGAAAAAAAACCCCAACAAACCCAACAACTTTCATCTAGTCTTTGGTGGCATGCTCAGTATATGAACCAAGAGGGCAAAGAATTTTTAAAAAGTGCTGTGTCTGTCTACAGGAATTTCAAGGCAGTGATAAATGAGCCTTTGGTGAAATACAGACTACCTAGATTCACCTAAATGCTCATTATAGAAATGCTTTCTGTTCTTCCTCTCTCTTTATTTTTTTTAAAGAGTTTTGTTCCTACAACAAAGGAAACCAAACCACCAAAGATCAATGCTTTGCAGTCCAAGTCTGATCTAACTACACCAAAGCTAGGAAGCACAGAGCTAAGGGTAAATCTCTGGCCTTGTTCCCCTTGTTCTGCCTAGTTAGTACAGCATCTTGGAACAGTGTGTTATCTCACACGCCATATGGGCTGCAATATCAAGGTGCAACAGGATGCGTTATATTTGGAATTTCAACCTCAGAGCAGCTTTTATGGGGATAGGTCAAATCTTTAACATTGCTCTCAGGGATGTTTTGTTTTTACCATTTACTGAGGAACTACAGAAAGTACAGTGAGGGCCAACTAGAATTCAAGTTTTTTTTTTTGTTTGTTTTTAAACACAGTAACTTAAGTATTTCTGGGAAATGAGGTCTGTTTTAGAAGTGAGACTTCTGAAGAGGCAGGGTTAAAGTCAGGGTGAGGGTCAGTTATGGGAGACTGTATTCTGTAGCTCCTTTGGCACAGTTTTAACAAGCTAGTTGCCTGCGGACTAGAACATATTGCCACACACTGTGATAAACTATGATAATAGTAATAGCTAGCTATTTAGTGCCTTAAGGTTTGTGAAGTCAGTCATTTATTAAACACCTACTCTGTGCCAGAGCCCATGGTAAGCACTGGGGATATACAGAAAATCCAAAGATAGTTCTTATCCTCAAGAATAGCAAGGAAGTCTGTGTCACTGGATCTCAATATATGTATAAAGGTATAAGGTGTAAAATATACAACAATTCTGGGAGGTAGGGATTATTATTATCCCCATTTATAGATGAGGAAACTGGGACGGAGATTAAGTGACTTGCTCAGTCATTTAGCTCATAAGTGTATGGAACCATATTTGAACTCAGGTCTTCCTGACTCCAGGCCCAAGGACTCTATTACTCCTGATAATACTTGATGCCTTGTTCACTCAACAATATGTATTGTTATCTGGAGATGTAATCAGATTGCTACTTGTGTGGAATTACAAAATATACTATCAGATCTTGAAAAGGGATCTTGGATAACCAAGGATTCCCTTCCCTTCTCCACATCCCCTGACTTTCAGACTGGGTTAATTTGCAAGAAAAAGGTATATGGGGTAGAAGGGCTGAATTCTTAACTGGGAAGGAGCCAAAATGTCCCAACATTTACTAATTACTGTACGTGAGGCCTTGTCCTTGGCCATGAGCAGAATTCAGAGATGAATAAGACAATCCTTGCTCAGAAAAAAAAAAAATCTTATTGTATAGTAGGACAGGCAGGTAAAGAACATAAATAGACATATTACCAAGTAGATTGCTAAGTGTATGTAAGTTATAAGGCAACTACTACGAGAGTTCTTAAAATGGAGGTGTCCCTTTCATGGGGAAGAATTAGAGAAGTCTCCATGGAGGAAATAACATTTGAGTTGGCCTTTGAAGGACTGGAGGATTGCTAGAATTTCAACAAGTAAATGTGTGTAGATGGTTATCACAAGAGAGAATAATATAAGAGAAAGGCAGAGAGAAAGGACAAATCAGGTATAGAAAATATTAATAAACCCTTTGAATTATAATGAAAATTAGGGAACATCTATTTTCTGCTGTTCCTCTCTGCAACCCCCCTTTTTACAGATGAGGAAATTGCAGTCCAGATTGATTAAATAACCTGTCCAAGATCATAGAGTTAGTTGCAGAGTATACTAGAATCTAGGTCTCCTAACTCTTTCCAAACACTTTTCCACATGTATGAAGGTGTGTGTGTGTGTGTGTGTGTGTGTGTGTGTGTGTGTGCGTGTGCACATGTGTGTGCACGCTGTGGTCCACTGGAGTCAGAGCATATGGAGGAAAATAGTTGTTTTTTTTAAAGAAAGATAGCATTAAAGATAATTCATAAAAGGTAAATTGAGGCCAGATTCTGAAGGGCTTTGAATTCCAGGCTTAGTGGATAAGTCTTTACTTGTTAGATTATGTGAAGTTTTGGAAGGTTTTGAGCTGGGGTGTACCATGTTTAAACTAGCTGTGGTATATATACAGAACAGATTTGAGGGGGAATAAACCTATAATTCATCAATCAATCAACAAGCAGATTTTTATTGTTTACTTAAAGGCAATATACTAGCCACTGGGGATACAAATACAAATGCCTTCAAGGAGGTTTTATTTTACTGGGTGTCAGGAGTTCAGATAAGGGAAAAGGATGAGTCATTGGACTGTACCTGTTAAGTTGTTTCAGTAGTACCAGTGACAGATTGGTCCTAATCCTTCCACACTTATGCATCAACTTTCCCTTTTTGCCAAGATCCTAACACAACCAACAGAAATACCCAAGAAAATTGGGAAGAGCCCAGAAGGTATTAAGGCCAGAAATGTCAATGGTCTTGGTAACACAGGGGCATTTCTGCCCAGTTTTACAGCACAGGTTTTCCTCTAAGAGCATACACAACATAGGAGAATGCAAACACAGACACACAGGGAAATTCAGCCAGACTCCTGAGAGCTACATTGCTCTGCCATAAAGAGGTCTCGCCTGGATTTCCTGGTCTTTGTCCTCTCAAAACACTCAATTCTGAATACAAAGTTCAACTTAAGGAAAACCAGTCCGGAGGCCCAACTGGACAAGATGCTTTTGCAAACTGCCCAGAGGCAGCCTCAGAGTAGGAATGAAGCCTGGGTCATCATTAGCTGCTGCCTTCCTGCTCTCCTGGCTTAACTGCACTACTTTCTTTATTGTTGTAACACTTGTGACCAATGACACACAGTTACAAAATGAAAATGGGCATACAAACTATGGTCATTAAAAAGGATAGAGTTACCTGTCCCATACTGGGATTAAACCCAAACTCTTGTTCTCATTAGGACCATGCTTTTGCTAACTGAGTTATCCAGCCATAGGCTATGACTGTAGCAAAAGGAATAGAGGAATGGTAATTATAGGGGGAACTACTAATATCTTTTATAAGGGGACAATAAAATATTGGAAGGAGAGAATACTAGAAGCGCAGTTATAATTGATGACTTTATGGAAGGCATAGATATGGAACCATTTTCTAGCTTTTTTCCACCTGACACTTGGTGTGTGTCCTCAATTAATATGCCATGCAGGTATCCAATTGTTCTTGAATTTTCCTTATTTACTTATACACCTTCTAAGAAGATTATCAGAATGTGTGGAGAGGGGCTTCTCGTCATCCTCAAATGAATCAGCTAATTAAATTAATTTTTTCCCGGGTATATTGCATAGTCCAATTAAATTGGGAAGCCAATCACATCAGAATAAATCAACCGTATTGTTACATAATTCTTTTTAATAAACAGAGTTATAATTATATGAACTTGGTTCTGAGGGTGCCATATGCTGCTAAGCAGGGAACCTAATTTATTTCATTGATTTTGAGAAGCTTATTCATGTGTAATAACTTTTATCATCAAAAATGTTGATTCTTATAGCTTTATAAAGTTTAAAGTCTCCTGCTTGCTTTAAAGATCAGAAAAGGGATTAGGCTAATTGAAGGGTGGGGTGAGCAAATGTATTAGATCTAAAACCACCCTTTTTCCCACTACTGAATCAATGCTGTTAATGATGGATGGCCCTCTCTTTTTCTTTAGCACCAACTGAATATTAACCAGTAAGCACTATTTTTTTTGCGGGGGGGGGGGTCGGTGAGAGAGAGAAGAAATTGCCCTGGGCATTCCAGGAATGGGAGACAGGCAGAAAAATGCCCAGAGCTGAGAGGAGTGTTTTGTTCATAGAACAGCCAGGAGGCCAGCGTCACTAGATCAAAGTGTACGTGGGACAGAGTAAAGTGTAAGAAGACTGGAAAAGTAGAAGGGAGCTAGGTTATGAAGGGCCTCAAATGCTATTTTATATTTGAACCTGGAGATGATAGGGAGCCACTAGACTTTATTGAGTAGGGGGGTGAAATGATCAGACCTTTACATTACTTTGAATGAATGAGAAATCATTGTGTCCCAAGAACAGTAAGTGCTGGGGATAGAAAGAGATAAAGCTAAACATGCTTGCTCTTAAGGAGTTCACACTGTAATTGGTGGGACAACACAGGAAAAAAAATCAACTGCAAGATTGAGAAAAAAGCCCTGGAGTTCTAAGAGTGCAAAATCTAAAATTCTTTAGATTACTTCACTAGCCAAAATGATGACTGATAGAAAGCCTTGCCTGAATTCACTTGTGTCTTTCTTTACTGTATGTGATTATAAAAAGGACATACCTTATTTTCTGTTTACTCTTACCAAACAGTTCAACATAAAATACCTCGTTTGACCATCATGATAGTTTTGGGGGGTCAGTTTGACAGATATCACTTCTATCACAGATAACGAGACTGACAGAGAACATAAGTAACTTTACCAAGATTATACACCTAAAAATGAAAAGTCTGAGACTTGAATCCACACGTTCTGGTTCAGTGCTCTTTCTATGACACCATATTGTAATACCATAGAATGCAAACACACATCATTGGGCCTGAAAGAGGAACTGGAAGTTGAAAATGGCTTCTTCCCAACAGTTGGCCCAGTTTCTCACATGGTCTCAGAAATATTTTCTTTTTTCCATAGTTTTCCTGTTGGTAGAACAGAATCAACGCATGCGGTGAAGATTAGTCAATGTTTATATGGGGTTCCAAAGACAGTAGTCATTGTCTTTCAGAGTCAAAGATAGTTCTGGGAAATGCTGTCAGCAGTGAGCCGTGGGTGGCTCATGCCGTGTCACAATCCTCACTCCCTTATCCAGGGTCTCCGTTCCTTGGCACACATAACTCAGTGGGTTGGAGTGTCAATAAAGGAGAGAAAAATGAGTGAGGAAATGGCATAATTCTAAAATCCCCTAAAGCAATAATTTTTACTCCTCATCTTCTACCCCCATGGTGACTTGAGAGTTCAGGTGGCTTCATACACACTCGTGTATACATGTATATAACACACATAAAACGTGCTTATATATAAATATACATATATAAATACATACATGTGCATATAAGTATGTGAATATAAATGTAATATAAAATCTGTGTATATTGTGTATTTATGTGAAATACCTATTTACCAGTTTTCTTTAAATCCTAAAGTCACTATGGGAGAAGGTTTTGAGGAGCAATTGCTTTAGGGAACACTGAAAATATACAATTTCTAACTAATTTTTTCCCCCTTTCTGGATACCTACACACACATATAAGTAGATATATTAAGATATATGTATATATGCATTATTACATTATATTATGTATATCACAGTTTCTCTGTTCTTTTATTCCATTGTTACTTTTAAAAAATTGCTCTTTGGAATCAAGTTTGATCACCAAACTATCTTCCTTTTTATTGTCTTTGAATTATAAATAAATACTTCTTGTTGCTGTTGTTCAGTTGTATCTGACCCTTCATGATCCCATTTATGGTTTTCTTGGGAAAGATACTGGAATAGTTTGCCATTTCCTTCTCCAGCTTATTTTACAGATGAGGAAACTGAGGAAACAGGTTTAAGTGCCCAGGGCCACACAGCTAATAACTCTCTGTGGTCAGATTTGAACTCAGTAAGATGAGTCTTCCTGATTCCAAGCCCAGTGCTCTATCCACTGTGCCATCTACCTGCCCAAATAGATGCTAATTGGGAATAAATAAATGAAATTCTTTTAATCCAGTTCATGCCAGGAGTACCTTGTGCTTAGCCTCTATATTGATAATAATTAATAAAACTTAAATATCAATTTAAGATATTTAAGGTATGCAAAGCATGTTAGTAGAGGTCTCCAAATAGAACAAAACCACAAACAAATTAAAGTTGTACATGGTAGGAAAGACTTGAAGATGACTCAGGATGGTTAACTGCATTGTATACTTTTTTTTTTTGTAAGAGTTATAATCAATACTAGCCTGAGCTTTTGACAATAAGCAGTGAATATCATCCTACAAACAAGTCTAAAATTCCATCTTGCCTCTACCTTTCAAACCATTTAATTGAAAGTAGGATAGAGAGAAGTGGATCAGTACAATAGCAGAAAATGCATTATATATATAGTGTCGTAGTTTGTGGTGATGAGAGCTATCTTTACAGTGGAAAAAAACCCATCAGAGCTAATATATAGCTATGCCTTCAGCAAAATAGAGCACATTGTATTCTACATAGTGGTTCTTCAAAGCCAGCTACAATTTACCATTAGCACAGGCTTTCACTGAGCGCTTGTAATAGGTCCAAAGGAATGACAGTAACATAAAACATAGTTCTGGGACTAAAAAGCCTTAGATTTAAAATCTATGCATTTTTTTGTTCCTCAACACTTTCAAAACTAGATGTTTGACAACTGGAAGATGCAAGATGATTGTCCTAGAATACCATCCTCAATCCCCTTAATTGGCAGATAGTAGTCTTGAAGAATTTGTTGATTTTCTGAGGTACTTGTACAGGTTATGATAACAAGGTACTGTGGGATGAAGTAAAGATTTAAAATAAGTTAGAGAAACAAATTATTTGTGGACAAAAGGAGGAAAGCATTTGAATCTTTTAAATTGATTTTTAAAATTAATTAAAAAATTTTTCTCTTCCTCTTGTTTTTCCCCCCTACCCTAAGAGGAAAAAGGAAAACGTAAAACCCTTATAACAAATAAGTGTAGTCAAGCAAAACCAATTCTTACATTAGTCACATCCACAAATCTGACAGGAGAGGATATCCTCAATGGTCCTCTGAAATCATGGGTGATCACGGCATTGACAAGAATTCTTAAGTCTTTCAAAAGTGTTCACTTTTACAATGTTGTTAATTGCATAAATTTTCTCCTCATTCTACTCTGCTTCAGTTCATACAAGTCTTCTCAAATTTTTATGAAATGACACATTTCACGATTTCTTGTGGTACAATAGTATTCCATTATATTTTCATAACATAATTTGTTCCCAAGTGATGGGCACACCCTTAGTTTCCTTTTTTTTTACCCTTAGAAAAAGAATTTCTCTAAATAGTTTTGTATTATAAGTCATTTGTGTCTTTAGAACATAACTTATGCAGGGTTCTGGTCCCTGTCAATGAATACTTACTAAGTGCCTACAGGTGTCTGGAGGAATTCCAGAGCTTCTGTATGATATAGGTTCTATTATGATGTTCAGAGGGAAATAGGACTAAATATTCCCACCCCTAGGTTTCTTCCATTGGTGATTCACTTTCAGGAGCTAATTTAATTTTATCTAACGTATGCAGATAAAAGGGTTTGTAAGATTTTAGCAAACTATGAGTCTGTATAAATCATGTTCCCTGGTTAGCAATGGGCTTATCTTCTTAATAACGACTGACATCTATAAATCACTTTAAAGTTTTTGAAGCACTTTAAATATATTATCTCATTTATAAGTCCTAGGAGAATTCTTATCCTCATTTTAGATGTGAAAAATACAATTTCAGAGAGGCCAAGTGAGTTAGTCTAGGACACACATCCAGAAATAGGATGTAAACCCACTTCTTTCACCTAATTCCAGTTCTGGTATATTTTCCATTGTCTCCACTGACTTTTAGTATAGTCAGAGAAATTTCACACACCCACCCTCTTTCTCCCTCTCTCCCTGTCTCTCTCTCCTTCTTTGTCTCTGTCTCTCTCTGTCTCTTTCTCTCTCTCTCTGTCTCTCCCCCTCTCTCCCCTCTCTTCTCTCTCTGTTTCTCTCTCTCTGTCTCTCTCTCTGTCTCCATATATTTTCTACACCCACCATTATGACAAAAAAGCTCCTTATATCTAAAATATGTTTAAAAAAGGTAAAAAATTTCAGTCCAGACTCAGGTTCTCTAGTGCCAACACTGAACATCTAAGGTTTCAAAGTCAGAATCAAGGAGACTGCTGCACAGGCATCTTAGAAACTGATTGTGCTACAAGAGAAAAATGAAAGTGATGGATGAACTGAAATTGTGGTCTCCCTCAGGGCTAATAAAAAACAAAACACATTTTACCCCCATCTTAATTTCTAAATTCAAGTGTATTGAGATCATTTGTACGGACATTGATGATCTGTTCTACTACTCTCTCCATTAGTTCATTTGTCATCTAGTTGAAGAAGTGGCTCCAAAGTCAGCAACATGAAGTTTGCTTCAAAAGACATGATCTTGTCAAAGTTTCCCTTTTGACTTTATAAGAAAGAGAATTTGTGAGAATTAAATACTATCTATCCCCATTACAGTGAGGTCCTGGTTACTTTTACAAATCTAAGTTCACTTTGAAAGGCCATATGGCCTTGGAGATAGAGAGTTCTCCTAAGAGTGCAAGCATCTCAGTCAATAAGTATTTATTAAATACCTGCTATGTGGCAAGGCCTGGTTTCAAGTCCTGTCTCTAATACAAACTGTCTGTGTAAGCTGGTACAAGTGTTAATGTCTCAGTGCCCCTAGACAGTCCTCTAAAACTACAAATTGCAGAGCAGGTTACATTCTACATTAATTATAATAGCCTTTATATTGCACTTTAAAGTTTGCAAAGCACTTTACAAATATTTCTCCTTTAAAAATCAAACAAACAAAAAAACCAAGAAGGGGCAGCTAGGTGGTGCAGTGAATAGAGCACTGGCCCTGGAGTCAGGAGGACCTGAGTTCAAATCCAGCCTCAAACACTTAACACTAACTAGCCATGTGATCTTGGGCAAGTCACTTAACCGTAATTGCCCTGCCTTCTCCCCCTTCCAAAAGGCAAACAAACACACATTTCTCATTTTATCCTCACAACTACTATGGGAGGAAGATGCTGCTATTATGCTCATTTTACCAATGAGGAAACTGAGGCAGACAGGGAAAGTGGTTTGCACAGTGTCACACAAGTAGTATCCAAGGCAGCATTTGAACTTAAACCTTCTTAGTATCAGGTCCCATGTTCTTTCCACTGCAGCACCCAGAGCATTCCTTATTGTGAGCTTCCTGCATTAAAGAAAACATAACCAGAACAAAAATAAACATTCATCTTAAAATTCATGGGTATTATTTGATCATAGGATCGGGAGCTGGAGATGTAACATCTCCACACACGTGCGCGCGCACACACACACACACACACACACACACACACACACACACACACACATGCTTCTTATTCTAAAAGAGTAAGTCAAGGCCTAGAGAGGTGAGGTCAGTAAATGATAGAACTGTGACCTAAATTCAGATCTTTTGATTCTATCTCAGTGCTCTTTAGATTATGTGGCTTCTCAGACTATATACTATGTTGAAACTTGAGAGTAAGCATGGATTCCATTCCTTCCTCTGACATATCCTAGTCATCTGACCATGGGGAAAACCTGTCTATGCCCCCAGGCAACTCTCTAAACCCTGGGGTTTAAACCTGTGGCCAAGGGCCTCACTTGAGGACCTAGAGGGCCGAAAGTGACCTTGAGAGGCCCAGGTTCCCACCCCTCCTCTATCTGTAAATTGCATACGAATTGCTAATCTTTATCCCTAGAGGTTTAGAACAAATAACAAATACCTTCATTTCTTGGATTGGATGATGAAGGAAGCTTGTTCACTAGTTTTTAAGAAGATACAAACCCCACTCCTATTTAAAAAAAATAAGCCCATCCCATTTCCTTTATTTCCTAATTTCAAGGACTGACTTTGACAATGTGAAGGAAATAATCACTGATTAATGGAATTGAGACTGGGTTTGAAGTCAGAAATCTTTATATGGCACACAGCTGCCATAGATTGCATGTGAGCTCAGGAAAACCACCTTTTTTCCCCCTGTGTGATGAAATTCCCTTGCCTCCCCCCTCCCCCCATTTCATAAAGGCATTCTGTAAATTCACAATTGGGCTTGTGATAGGATCAATTTTCTGCCTGGAGAGGAGAAAGGGAAAGAAAACATGGAAGACTTTCTTATAGAAAGCAAACAAGAATCCATATTATTTGAAATTTCTCCTTCATTTAATACAATTAACTATAGGCTAGTATAAGCAGTAATTCAATCACTCTGCCAACATGGTAGTAGAAACAACCACTGTGACTGATATATTTAATAGTCAATAAACATTTATTAAGTGCCTACTATATGGTAGGAAGGTGGTAAGCACTGGGGATACAAATATGAAAAAAAGAAAGTCTCTGCCCAAGGAGCAATCTAATGGGAGAAATACAGCACCCGAAAGGCTACAAAGAGGGTGGGGGAAGGTCACCCAGCAGAAGTCAAAGACTTTCTCTAATATGTTTTGCCATTGTATAAACAGCCCAAATGAAAAGTAACAGTTTGAGTGATTTAAAAAATACGTGACAAAAAATCAACAAAGAATAACAATAGACTAGGAAAAGAGGATTATTGAGATTAGTAGTTGGATTAAAAATGGGAACTAACAGAACTGGCATTTCTTTTCATAAAGTCACATCTAATTGCTAATACAATAGTGAGAAAAGCAAGAAAAGATTTCAGCTTAAATGATAAATTAAAGCATCTTTACCAATTAAATACAGAATTTTTATTTCAGAAATTCGGATAAAAAACACACAAAGGTATCCCCTGAAGGCTACATTTTAAAAGTTAATGAATCATCTGGGGCCAGAGAAATGATGAACAAAAATAAAATTAAGAGATACAGCCTGTTACATTCTGTTCTTCCACACAGTGGAAGTCTACCCTATAGTCAACCAACAATTACTCATTATGTAGCTGCTATGTAATTCTGACGTGAGGCTACAGCATGTAACGAGTAAGAAATTTCAAATAAGAATAAAGTTAAAAGGTCATTAAGGAAATAGATGATTGGAAGAGAGAAGTCACTGGACTGGCCACATGGTCAGAGTGAGAATGCCAGGAGGACAGTGAAGTGAACTGCAATGGCACCCTGACCATGTCAGAAGAAAGTTGTATTTCATGTTTCATAACCACACAATTACAATAGTAAAATATTGATATTAGAAAGATGAACCTTTGTTTCTGGGAGAAGCTTAGGGCCATTAAAAGAGCTCAACAATTTCCTAAAGCTAGTCCTCTGTTTCTTTTAATTTTTAGTCTAACCCATTGTCCATTTGTACTGTCTGCCCCAGTTGCACTTACTGATGAATGATCATCATATATTTTCCATCTAATTGTGTACCTTATCATAGTCTAGGCAAAAGATATTTTTCATTCACTTGGTCTTTTGTTTTTGGATAGTCAGGCCTAGCTCTTTTGACTGGTATTGATATCTTCTTGGTAGCTCTGCACTGTTCTGAAGTTTGATGTAAGCAGCCCAATGTTACTGGCAAACAGAAGCAATTAGAAGAATTCTCTCTTCCCAGAGAATCCCTCTTCAGCTTGGACTCTATGCTGCATAACCTCACGACAGTGATGACCTTTGGTGAGCATACCTCTCTTGGTTTGATGCATTACCTGATGTTTACAATCAGAGGGTTGATGAATAAGATTGTTTTTTGTTATAGTTTTCAATGATTTCATAAAGGGATAGGTGACTGCTGGGAACAAGCCTTCAAAACTGATATTCTGCTCTATTGAATTCAATCATAGTCAACAAATAATAAGTACAAGGAGATCTTTTGTTCCCTATATCCTTCTGTCACTTTGAAGAGGCTAAAGAAGTGGTCTATCATACAATATTACTTGTAAAAGTTTGACCATTCCCTACTATTATTTTCACTGAGGATGCCTTCAGTGTGTGTAGATGATTACATGTAGATAGGCATATAGGTTGGTAGCAATAGATGACTATTTTTTTTAATCAATAAGGTCTAAGATTTCTTTACTATTTCTTTGTTATCTTCGCCTCCTTGAGATTCTTTAAAACACAACCCCCCTCAATATCCTCACAATTGTTTCCTCTAGCATAAATCTGTTATATATGCCCTTAGTCCAATCTAGCTGCTTTTCCCATCTGTTCTCTTCAAAGACATCTTTATCTATTTATAACCACATCTAGAACTGTGATCTAAATAGAACAAATACAATAGCTGTATTGTATTTAGTGGTGAAAAATAAATTTGTATGTGTGTGTTTGTGTGTATACACACATATATCAGACTTTTGTAAAAAATATTATAATTAGTACTGATGTAATTTCTACCAGACTTTATACATTTTTGTGATACTAATAAGAGCAGTCTTCCATCTGTATATTTCATACTTTTAAATGTAATCTAATGTACATTATCTCAGTTGATCAATATATCTTGAGATCTTCCAATGATGAATATTATAGGAAAGCAAAGTGTAAAAAGAATATATCCTATCCACAGAACAAGATTTTCAGTAAACTTTCTCAGAAAATATTTTCAAAAAATTAAGGAAATTTTCCTTCCCCTCACTTAAATTATTACTTTTAAAAATCTCCTTTCAGATTTAGGGACCTATTAACTTGAACCAAAGGCTAACCAAGGTATTTTTAAATCACAAATGTTTAACAGCATGATATACAATTTCAAGGGTGAAATGATAAAGTTCCACTGACATGAAAATATTTCATTTATGAAAATAGCATAGTCTTAGTTTTGTACCCTGTAAACTATGAATTTAAATGAGGAAAGTTTTCTAACCAACTTAATTTAAGAGCAATGCAATGATTTCCTAGTGTCTAAATCACCCCAGTAGCTAGAAGTTTTGTAAAAAGTATTTACCTTTTTTTCTCTGAGTTTAAGCTATCCTCAAAAGGCAATTTTTTACTAGAAACTTAGAGTTCTGTGTGTAGTTCTTTGAATTTGGTGGAACTAGTTGGAGAATAAGCTCCATTTCATTAGCAAACACTTTAGTTTCAAGGATGTTTTTATTATTGGTCTTATGTAGAAACACATACGTATGCATGCGTACATATGCGCACACACACACACACACACACACACACACACACACACACGCGCACACACACCCCATCTCCAGAAAATGTTTAAGATGACTGACTAAATTCAAGGATGATAGTAATGTTGTCTATTTGTTCATTCTACACTACAAGTTTTCTTATGATTTTAAGTCTTTTAATGAATAGGATTAAAATGATGCTTTTGGGGGGATTATTCATTTGTCAATTTCAAAAGGAAGTTCTTTATGGATATGCAAGTTATGCCTTGCCTCCTATAATTACTCCATCATTTTTTCTACTTCCCCTTCTCAGTAGGTGCTCATAAATTTGGGATAGAAAAAGCTGCAATATTGTGTTCTACTTTTAGTTTCTCTCTAGAGGCATAAAGTACCAGGAAATATGTGTAAATAATTTAATTCTAAACACTTAATAAACAGCTAATTCTCAAGATACCCCATATCATATGCAAATTAAGTGGTAAAATTAATATTGAAGATGATGAAACTGAAGTCTTAGTGGAATGGTGTGAGTGTGGAGGGTTGAAGGTTCAGTAAAATCTATTGAGTTAGCAGCAAATTTGTAAAGAATCATATTTACAATTGTTTGAGTTCATAATTAGAATTATAAACCGCTAAAATGAAGTATAGATGCTAGAATGCTGAATAATTTCAAGGCTTCGGTTGAGAAAAGAAATGAAGATCCCCCTCTTCATTTGGTGGCATATGTCCCAGACCTTTCTCTTAGACCACTGACAAAGTGTTATGAGTTCTGAGGTTTTATATAGTCAGAGAGTAATCTATGAGTAACAATGATTATTTTATGCCTGTAATATATTTTACCCTAAAAGTCTGTCCTTCAAAATATTTGGAAAAACTGATGAACATATCTCTGGGCCTGAAAAGAGGTAAGCTTCTCTTTTAGCAGAGCTAAATTTTGCTAGTTTAGGTCTCTAGGCAGTGTCCAGTCCTCAAAGATATAGCATGTAGGTGGGGGCCCTGAGGGATACTTTTTGATATTTTTATAAATTATCATTTTAATGAAAAACTCCATCCATGCCACATATGTCTTTATTTTGTAATAAGTTAAGCAACAGTAATAATGTCCAGAATAAGGAAGGCAATAGTCCCTCTGGACTCAACCTTGGTCAGAACACATATGGAGGCTTGGGCTAAGTTCTGGGCAACAGTTTTTAGAAAAGACTTATATAAAACTGGAGAGTGTCTAAAGAAGTGTGACCAGAAGGTTGAAATGCCCTAGGATTACGCCATTTGAAGATTGATTGAAGAAACTGATGTGTATTTCCTGGAAATCTCTTCATCCTGGAAGCTCACTGCACCCAAGGAATTTGAAATAACATTTGAAATAACTTTTACCCTCGAAGTCTGTCCCTCTGATTTAATGGCTCCCCCAAGAACCTTTATTTAAGAAGGGTGCCTAGCCCAATTATTTCTTAATTCATCTCCAGGCCACATTCCTGAACTTTTTCTTTCATGACTCTAGTCACTTTCTACCCCTTATCATCCTTTTCAGTTTTATGTTTTTGTCTTTCCCCATTAAAAAAGTAAACTCAACGAGGGCAGGGAATGTCTTTCTACTTGTATTTATGTTCCTATTACTTAGCACAGTGGCTGGCACATATTATGTGCTTAAATAAATGCTTTTTGACCGCTTGGTGAAAAGCAGACACTAACCATAGTAACTGTCTTAAAGAATTTGAAAAATTGTTATATGAAAGAGGGATTAGACTTATTCTGCTTGAATTCAGAAGAAAAATCCACCTAAATTGTCTTTCCTGAACTAAAGCCAACCTTCTTTTGACTAACCCCAATGTTAGCCACCTAATCTAATCCATATACTGCCAGATTTTGATGATAACTCAAATTTAGTTAGCTAAAGATAATTAAAATTATTTTTGATTTTTCCCTTCCCTGCCTTTGTTACATACAATCAGCCCTGAAATTATTTTTGTATGTTTATTTATTTTACCTTTATATTCAGGTCTAGCATGGTACCTTGCTTAATGGATTATTGTTGAACTAAATTTATTTGAATAAAAAGTTAATAGGTGGAAGTTGGCATGAGAAGAAGGAGGTTTAGGATGTTTGGCAGAATATGTATTTACCTGAAGGCTTGATAATCTTATTAAGAGAAATTTTAACTAAAAATTCTCCATTTAGAGATTAGGGATTAAGATTGTTCCATTAGGGAACAATTAGGATTGTTCAGGAAGAGGAATCTGTACTCTGAGGAGACATTTTCACTGCATAGCAATTTGTCAAGATGGTTCAGAAAGGATCCTATTTTAGACAAGTTTGGAGACAATCTCTAAAGTTCCTTTTAACTCTGAGATTCTGGGTGTCTGTGAGGAAGTGGATAAATTAACCTACAGAGTGGATACAAGCAAAGATAAGAGAGGCAATTATAAAAATAAAGCAAGTACAGATGAGACCACAGCCAACTATGAAGTTTTAAATGGTTTATTGGATGTGGGTTAGTAGGCACAAAGGGAAATGATCATATCAGCAATATTTCCATCCTCAGTTGTCTTAGATGTTAATTAATGAAGTCATGAACTAATGAAGAAATGGCTTGAGGTGAACAGGTTTTGTGACTGGAATTTCACAATAGGTACATAAATGATGCAAGAACCTTCTCCAAAAACCTGGAAAGACTTACATGAACTGATTCAATGTGAAGTGAACAGAACAGGGGAATATTGTACACAGCAACAGCAATATCGTACAATGAATAACTTTGAATGACTCAGCTATTCTTGTCAATACAGTGATCAAAGGCAATCCCAAAAGTGTCATGATGAAAAATGCTATCCATTTACAGAGAAAGAACTGATGGAATCTGAATGCAGATTGAAGCATACCATTTTTCACTTTATTTTTTTTTTGTTATTTTACTTTTTGTTTTCTTTTTGTCTATTTTCTTTTACAACATGACTAATGTGGAAATGTGTTTTGCATGATTTCACATAAATAACCTATATCAAACTGCTTGCTATCTCAGGGAGGAGGCAGTGGATGGAGGGAAGGAGAGAATTTAGAATTCAAAATTTAAAATAAGAATATTAAAATTGTTTTTATATGTAATTGGGAAAAATAACTTTTTAAATAAGCTTTTGCCATTTTTGGAAGTATACCATAACAATACCCTAATGTTGATTAGTTCACCATGGTATCTCAAGTGAAACAATATTGTCTTAAATGGAATAGTTTATATAATGGGATGGCATTAATTTTAACACTGATTGGATTAGAGTAGATTATCATCTTAAGGAAAAGGAATGTGTCTTAAACTTTATTATATCTACTGTAGAACATGGAACAGTCTTAAATATAGTGGATACTAAAAAAATTACTTGTTGATCTGAATGCCTACTTGGCTTTCAATCACCTTGTACATTAATAATTGGTAAGACTCTTTTTGTTCTATAGGGACACTAATCAGGGGTTACATGATTATAACTTGAGAAATATAGGGTCCCCAGAGACAAACCAGATCTCAAGATGAAGATAATGAGATAATAATAAGTGCATTCTTTCTATCCCCATATAATTTGTAAGATTTTTGATGAAAATGACACTGGTGGGAGAAGTTAGTCAAGTCAGAATATATTGCCTTACCTTAGTTATGGAAATTGACAGATATTAGGACTATTGGGAAAAAATAGCAGATTATATCAGAACTAATCTTGGCAAAAAAAGGTTGATTTCCCCTTTTAACAAATAGAAAATTCCAGAGAGAAGACAGAGACAACTGAAAAAAACCTAATACTCTGAGAATAAAATCTTCCCGATTTTCTCCAGACAGGCAAAACAAAGGGGTATTGGAATGTCTGAGGTTATCTTTGACCCACAACCAGGTATACATAGTACTAGAGAGTTCTCTGTGCTTGACCATCTTAAAACTTTATCTTTAATTTTGAACTACACTTGATATTATATTCCTGATCTAATTGGATCATCTTTTGGACATCTTGAACAAGATGTGCTATAGATACCTCAAACTCACATGTCCAAAACACACCTTATATCTTTACACACAAAATCCTTCCCTTTTCCAAACTTCCCAATTCCTTTCAAGGGTCCCACCATCCTTTGAGTCACCCAGGCACCACAAACATCCAATCCCATACCAAATCTTAACATTTCTACCTTCACATTTCTTTTAAATGTAACCTTCTATCCACTCATGAAGTCACCATCCTAGTTCAGGTCCTAACCCTCATTCACCTGCATTACCACAATAGTTTTCTAACTGGTCTCTCTGCCTCAAAACCTTTCACCATTCTAGTCCATACTCCAGTTGTCAAATTGATTTTTCTGAAATATGTCTGATTATGCCAGTCCCTTGCTCAGAGAGTTTCAGTGGCTCCCTATTATTTTCAGGATCAAATAAGGCCCTTTTTCGCCTTTCCAATTTTTTGACATATAATTTCCCTCCATGCACAGTGTAATCTAGGTACATTGTCCTACTTGCAGTTCTTGGATATTAGACTCTATCTTCTTTCACATCACCTTTGCATGATTGGTCCCCAATGCTTAGAATACTCTGCCTCTTTACCTCTGCCTCTGTTGCCCTGGCTTCCTTTAAAAATCAGCTCAAAGGAGCAGCTAAGTTGGTGTAGTGAATAAAGCAACTGCCCTAGGGTCAGGAGGACCTAAGTTCAAATCTGTCCTGAGACACTTGACACTTACTAGCTGTGTGACCTTCAGCAAGTCACTTAACCTCAATTGCCTTGCTTTCCTTCCTCTAAAAAAATCCCACCCAAAACACAAACAAACCCACTGAAAAACAAACAAAAATCAGCTTAAATATGACCTCTGATGGTAGGCATATCCTGGTCCCCAGAGGTGCTAGTGTTTTCCACCGTCAAATTACTTCCCATCTACTCTGTATATATCTTGTATATTCTTAGTTATTGCCATGTTACTTCCCCCATTAGAATTCAAGAACAGGCAATTCTCAGAGCAAGACATAGAAGTTATGAAGTGATGAAAAATATTCCAAATCTTTATTAATTAGATAAATACCCATTAAAGCTACTTTGAGGCTGTACTTCAAACCTATCAGATTGGCAAAGTTCACATAAAAGGAAAATGATAAATGTCAGGTAAGTTAATGCCCTGTTGTTGAAGTTGTGAATTGGTCTAGTCATTCTAGGAAACAATTTGGAGCTATGGAACCATGCCCCCAAACTCAGTGATATATATACTAGATCTGTAATCCAAAGAGAACAAACAAAGGAGGAAAGGACCTATGCATGCAAAATATTACAGTTCTTTTCATAGTGGGAAGGAACTGGAAACTAAGAATGTGCCCAATAATTAGAGAACGGTTGAGCAAATCATGGTATATGAATGTAATGAAATACTATTGTTCCATGAGAAATGACAAGAGGGATGATTTCAAAGATACCTGAGAATATGTGTGTGAACTGAGGTCAAGTAAAGAAAGCAAAACCAGGAAAACATTTTACACAATAATAACATGAAATAATTTTGAAAAGCTTAAGATCTCTGATTATTACAATGAGCAACCATGATTCCAGGAAACTGCTGATGGTCTAAGCAACCTACCTCCTGGCAAAGAAGTAATACATTCATGATTCAGAATGGGACATACATTCTTGGTCATGCACAGTGTAGGAATTCATTACTGTGTGGATTTTTTATAAGGGTTTTATTTTGCATTGCTTCACTTTTAAATTTGTGGTGGGTGAGAGGAAGAAAAAAATGCTTGTTAAATGAAACAATAAATAAAATGAAACATTAATCTTTTTCAAAGAATTACAGCTTTCTTATGGGAAGCCACTCTTTTTACTTTTCTTTGCGTCTCCAGGACTTAGTGTCTGGCATAAAACATATATTTCATAAACTGTTTTTGTTTTGCTTTTTAGAGGAAAGGCAGGGGGAAGGCAGGGCAATTGGGGTTAAGTGACTTGTCCAAGGTTACACGGCGAGTAAGTGTTAAGTGTCTGAGGCCAGATTTGAACTCAGATCCTCCTGACTCCAGGGCTGGTGCTCTATTCATTGTGCCTCCTAGCTGCCCCCTATTTCATAAATTCTAATAGATTGAATGATTGAATAACTGACTCCTCCACTGTTTGCCCTGATCCATAGCCCTTCACCGATACCAATATCAGCTCCCTGTCCTGATCATGAATTGCCTGACTTTGACTATAACTTAAATCTTAGAATTACTTTTGATTTATTCTTTTCCTTCCTTACCTCATATGACCAATTGTCGAGGTCTATAGATTAGGCTCCTCAATCTCTCACATCCAACCCATGCCACTATCCTAATGTATGCCCTTACTGCCTCTTAACCTGACCTTTTACAAAAATCTTCTACACAATCTCCCCTCTCAGCTGCAAGATTATTTTTTTTCAGTGAATAAGTCTGATCACATCACTACCCCAATCAAAAACCTTCAGTGACTCCCCATTGCTTACATTATGGTATTCAAAGTCCTCAGTGATCTTGCACCAACATGAAGGACAAAGAAAAACAAAACTGCTTTTCCTGTCTTAACTCCTATGACTCCCTTCCTATTCTCATCACTTCAACCAGACTAGACTATTTACTTCCCCTGAATGTACTCTCAAACTTTTCCACCTTCATATACTTGCTCATCAAATGCCCTTTATCTGCAATCCATTTCAATCATTTGAACTCATATTTCACTGAAGGCCGAGCTCAAATGCATATCTTTCCCATGATTCTCTGATCCTCCGACAGTAATAATCTCTTCCTTCTACAAATTCTTCACACTTGTTTGGATCCTCTTGTTTAATCTATTTTATGCACTTATTATATTCTCTTTTATGTTTATGTATGCATATGCTTAATCTCCCTTAGTATATTATAAATTCTGGGAGGAAAGGGACTGTCTCTCATTTTTGTAGGCCTATGTCCTAGTCTAGTAACATGTATACAAGAGGGAGTTCAGGAAATATTTGTTAAATGGATGGAAGGATGCCTATTTGTATCCTGAACTGGCAACCTGATTTACCATCTCTGCAGGCTAGCATTTTCTTGCCAAATCTGCTTCTTTTATGTCTGTAATGCAGAGGCATTCTGCCTCAGGGCTCAGGGCCATGGCCTCTGCCAGTGGAGTCAGAATAAACAATGCAATTCGAGGCCTCCATGGCATAAAGAGGGAGTTATTAGGGAAGCAAGCAAACTGTCAGGGCAGGAAGGATAGTCCAAGGCCAGAAACAGAAAATTTCAAACTAGATAAACCTGAACATATAATACTGTCCAAAAGGGACAGCTAAAATAAAAGCCAGTAGAACTACAACATTACAACAGTGAGACAACAGATATCCAAAATCAGAATTAAAAATTGAGTATGAGACTAATGCAATGTTGGTGAATCTGTGAATTAGCATAAGCACTTTAGAAATATACAAATAAAGTGACTAAAATATCCATATCATTTGACCCAGAAATTCTACTACTAGGCATATGTATCCCACAGAAGTAGCAGTTAAAAACAAAAGGCTCCATATGCACCAAAATATTTATAGGAACTCTTTTTGCAGTAGCAAAGGACTGGAAACAAAGTAGATGCCCATTGATTGGGGAATGGAAAAACAAATTGTGGTATATAAGCATAATGGAATGTTATTGTGTTGAAGAAGTGATGAATATAATGGATACAGAGAATCATGGAATGACTTACATGGGCTAAAGCAGAGCCAAAAAAAATCCAATATACACAATTGTCACAACAATGTAAATGGAAAGAACCACAAAACAATTGAAAATTAATGGTGCAAAATTACAAAGACCAAACATGACCCAAAAGAAAAGATATGAGAAGATACTTCCCCACATCCATTGCAAGAGTTGGAGGTTCACAAGCATGGGATAGTATATATATTTTCAGATTTTTAAAAGAATATATTAATAAATTTTACTGTTTTTTTCTTTTCTTCCTCTTTTATTTTTTAAAAAATTCTCTATTATGTAAGATAATTCTCTGAGGGAATGGGATAAATAGAGAAATATAGGGCCATGTAACAATAAAAAGATAAAAATTTATTTTAAAAATGTAAAATTATAAAGAACAAGTGTAGCCCCAGGGAAGAGATATATAAAGACTTCCCCGCTGCCCCTCCCTACTTCTTTGCAGAAAAGTGAGGCTAATGGGAGTGGAACATTATATTGTTAGAATTTTTTATTGTGTATTGATCAGTGTTGATAACTAAAAATTCTTAGTTATATGGGATGACTCTTTTTTGGGGGGGGGAAAGTGTTTCAAGAGGATACAAAGGATACATATATGTGTGTGGCAGTGCAATTTTTTTTATTATAATAGAAAAGAGCATCCTGCTTCTAACCCTACATTACCTAAGTGACAAGTGTTCAATCTCTTCTTCTTTTTGCTAATGTTGAGTAATTAACACATCTCCTGTTTTTGGAGATGTATAGGAAGTGGCTCATATGGAACAGGAGAGATGTGGTTGATATACTCATCTTCACCTGCCAATTCATTCCCCTGGTCAGTGTCTTCTCAGTGGTCTGATTCCCTTGTATGTCAGATTTTGGGGGCTCATCCTGAAGTCATTTCTCTGCAATTAGGAGTCAAGGTCATTCACTAGGATCGTCCCACTCTGCTGGCTAGCAGTAACTTCTTTGTGCTCTTAAGCAGCTAAGGCTTATGGCATCATGATGTTCTCATTTGTAGCTCTGTACTGAGAGACCAGTGACTGTTCAAAATACATTGTCAAAATCCACAGGAACTTCTGAAGGGTAGAACCCAGAAGGGCTGGTAGAGGAAATCCTGCTCCTCAGGTTTACTTTGGTCTAGTAGTGCTCTATGAATTCAAAACAAAGGAAGGCCCAAGACCAAAAGAGATCATCATCTTGGCCAGATGAGAGCTATAGGTATCATGAGGGCAAAAAGGTCTACATCAAGAAAGCTGGCTATGCTTTTCCCTGTTAAAATCCTCAGAGACTCAGGTACAGGGGCAAAATTGGGGACCACTGAAATTTTCTTTAAATGTTATTCCCTCAAGACCTTCAGTCTTGCCTGGTCTTCATCCAACATCCATTTCTTCTGCTTCTTGTCCATTCTGCCAATGGCCTTCCTGGTACCTACAGTTATGGATGTAGCACTTAATAGGTTGTTTGCTTTGCAAGCTGCCAAAAGTTCCTCAGTTCTGTGACCTTCCAAAGAAGCTACATATTGTTATAGTGTTTTAAACAGGCTCCTTGTGGCCTTAGTAAGATCTGGAATATTAACTTGCTCAATGCTAACTTGCTCAGCAGCTTTAGGAACTCCAACAATTTGGCCATTTTCCCCAGGAATTATTTTTTAACTCTCTTGCTATTCTTTGTAGTGCTTCTTCTTCATGTCAAAACTACTTTTCAAGCAGGTTTATTAAACCCTTCATTGTAGGCCACAAAAGCCTAATGGAATCCTTAATGATGTACAAGAAGGCCAAACTGATAATACCATTCGTGAGTTCATTGGGATGTACATTGAAATCAAGCAGAGTGTTGAGCTGGTTCTCTATAACTGGAAGGGTTTTGTCCTCATTACTCCATTGGGTCTTCTCTTCATTTTGGTGAAGTCAACTGCTACCAATATATGTGAAAAGGCTTTTTCATTCAAGTAACTCCTGTATTGCCCAGTGAAGGCAGATGGATGCTTTTATCCATGAAGTTGGTTAAATTGAATAGAATATTTTATCATGCAAGGTACTGCATGAAATGGTCATTGCTGTATATCATGAGATGGTAGGTCATGATCAGGGCCTTGAATCTGACCTTGTGAGCTCCAGGGATATGTTGGTCAGCTGTGGTATGTTCATGTTCATCTCATTTGTGCACTGGATCTTGTAGTCTGGGTACTTTTGCTTGGGTCCCATCATTTCATGGGTGCTTGCCTTACAGATAGCTTCAGCCATAAATGACCCTGTGAGACTGTGCAATGCAGCTGTGATCTGGTAGATGAGCGACTTATCTGACATTGTGCCTAGCTGCCCTGTGCTAGCCTGGAGTCATGGGCCAGGGCTGGGGCTCAATAAAATATATTTTAAAAAATCAGATGTGGTTCTGATATACAGGAATTCTTAAGGAGAATCAGGGTAAGGATTTAATTCAAACAAATAAACATTTATTAAGTACCTACTGCATGTCAAACTCTGTATTAATGGCTAAGGATACAATAATAAAAAGAAAGACATTTCCTGCCCTCAAGGAGCTTACAATCTAATGGGGGAAGACAACACACAAAAGGAGGCAAGAAAATTGGCATGGGAAAGTAGGCAGTATACCAGGCAGTACCTGGCAGTAGGGCATCTATTTTCTGGGGAGTTAAGACCAGGCCGAGCATCAGATGCAAAATGGAGTGAGCTGAAAGTCCAAAGTCTTCTCTCTATAAAAGAAGGCACTGGGAGGTGTTTAGTACTGCATCCTCCAGCCCTCCATTCAGAGTGGAGAGGAGACTGAGAAAGTCAATCAAGGCTGGTGTTAGCAGCACGGTGGTGAAATTAGAAGTGATGAACTTATTCCGGGTGGTGGTGGGGTAGTGGTGACATTTTATTCTGTGGACTTGAAACCACACAGTACAGCAGATGTCAAGTAGAGCAGATAGATGACCTTGCTTTACAGACTTGCCAGGAATCCCTCACATTGGACTTTATTAATAGCCACACACACACACCAAGAAGTATAATAGGCCTTTGAGAACCTACTTTGCATCAAGGCTACCAATCTCTAGATCCAATGACTGTGTCAAGAGAATGACCCTATCTCAGATTATATTATTACTTTCTGAGTTTACATTCAAGAATTTTGCACATACTTATATGTGTACTTGTTATTTGTTTCTCCTGGTAGAATGTAAATTCCTTAAGAGGAGGAATTATTTCATTCTTTGATTTGGGTTCCCAGCACTCACCACAGTGCTTGGTGCATAATAGGTGCTCAGTAATTATTGATCGACTGAAATGATCCTGTTGTGATGAAACTAATTCAGAAAGCATTATGTAATCCTATTTAGGATGAGCTCACCTCAACCTTGCTGGCCCTAACTTAAGTCATTTTCTGAGTACTAAAGAAAGAAGATACCCCCAAAGAGGACACTGTCCTCTCCATTCCAAATTCATGAGCCAAAGTCTTAGGCCTCTCCCATCTTTAGTGAAAAGACAGGTAGGGGCTTTTTGATATGAGCTTCCTCAGCTCCTTCCTCTCTGCGTACAATTCTCTGTGTATTTCTATTCTTGACTCTTTCCCTCCTGTTTCAGAGGAAAGAAGTGTCCCTCCTTCATTCCAAGGTTAACCTTTTCACTGCATTCTTCATATTATTCCATTCACTTTTCCCATCTTGGAACACAGAAAATGCATTTCTCCCATGTCCCTTCAACCTTGAGGAGGAACTGAGAAGTCTATAGAAAAACTAGCAAAGGACAGGTAATTTTTGTTTGGCTATAAATCATGACTTGACAATATTGGAAGGCATTGGAAGACTATACTGAATACAAAGACAGTATTTCTTCAGCTCTGGTTTTCTTCCAGGCTTCTGGCAAAGCCTCAATTGTGTGTGTGTGTGTGTGTGTGTGTGTGTGTGTGTGTGTGTCCGTCCCTTTTCCTGTGGCCTCATCTCTTTCCTTTTCCCTTCCCTTTTCCCATATTTCTTTCCTTTCCCTTGTAAGTGTCCCAACCACTTCTTCATCTCTCTCGCTCTCCTTTCAGATCAGTGGTTTGACAACTTCTTGACTGTCATCTTTTCTTTTCATCCTTATGTTTGAGCTGTTGGTTGTGTGCTATCACAAAATCTAAAGAGTTAATAGAAATATCTTCTGTACCCTACCTGATAAGTGAGAAAGGGTCATTATGCCTTTGCTTTAAGGCCTCCAGTGAGGGAGAATCCACTGGCTTCTAAGGAATCTCATTTGAAATTGGGGTAACTCACAGGCAAATATGCTCAATAAGGCCTTGGAAAACTACTTAGTTTATAATCTAATTACATCTTCTTCATGGGAATGTGTGTGTATACACACACACACACACACATATATATATATATATAAATATATATACATACATATATGTATATATGTACACATACACATATATGCCTATAATCTTCAAGCTATTCTTAAAATTATTCTCAATTTATAGATATTCTTTCTAATGGATTTACATGGTTTTTATTATAATGGGAGAGGAGGAGTGAGCAGGTAAGAGCCCAGTGATTTGTTTAGTATAGGGAATTCCTGGTGTGGAGCGCATATCACACTTATGAATATCATCAACTTGTCTATAACATAGTCTTAGAGAAATTGTCTGGGGCATTGAGAGGTTGAGCCATTGGTCAATGAAAGCTCAGCCAGGATGGCCAAAAGCAGGAGTAAAAACCAGGTCTGCCTGAATCCAAAGTCAGTCTCTAATCCAATATGTCACATTGGATGGTCTTTTCTGAGGAGGCAGGTAGGTGACACAGTGGGAAGAGAGACGGGTCTAAAAAACCTGAGTTCAAATTTGACTTCAGATAATTACTAGCTGTGTGACCCCGGGCAAAGCACCATGTCTTCATCTGTAAAATGAGAATAATGACAGCATCTACCTCCCAGGGTTGTTGAAATGATAAAATGAGATAATATTTGTAAAATGCCTAGCACAGTGCCCGACACATAGTAAGCCCTACATAAAAGTTAAGATTTTAAGAAAAGACAAGAAAAAACAGTCAAACAATACAAAAAATAAGCTTTTAAACTTCCACATGCAGTTTTTTTGTCAAAAGCTTATGTTTCATATTCCTTTTAATGAGAATACTAAAATGCTCTGTTTATTCCCAAGGCTCCTTCTGAACTACTTTTCTTTTGCCTATTTTTCCTGATTTGGTTGCTATTATGATTATATCTGTTCTTCTTGTCCATAAATTTATTGTTGTTTTGGTTTTGCTTTTTTTCTCTCTTCCTCACTTCCCCCAGGCCTCCTAGTATTTCTTTGTAAATTTCTTTGTAATTTGTCATTTTTAATCACACAATAATATTTCATTGAACTCATATATCACTATTTGTTCAAGCATTCCCTAATCATACCACATATGAGATACACAAAATTTTAAGTATTTTTTTTGTTATATGAAATTATGCTGCTGTAAATATTTCTGTGCAGAGAGGTCTTTTTAATTCCACTCTTATTAACACTCTTAAGGTAGGAACCTATTATGGTATATGGTGATGATTCACAGATCTAGGGATATAGTCCCAGTTTCATAATGAACTTCATTTTCACATCAAAAGTTGACTATCTAAAATTTCAAACTGAACATCTGGTAAACATCTTGAACTCAATATGTCTAAATTATAACTCATTATTTTCCCCCCAAAACCCCTCCATCTCCAGGACTTCCTTTTTCTGTTCACAGGTGACACCATTCTTCTAGGCTCCCAGGTTTGTAACCTTGATATTACCCTTGACTCCTCATGTTCTCTACCTACCTATTGAAACATCTATCAAATCTTGTTATTTCTACCTCTAGGACATCCTTCTTATATCTGACTCCTCTTTTCTCAGAGCTACCATTTTAGTTCAGGCTCTCTTTACCTGCCACTTAAATTATTCTAAACACATCCTAACTGTGTTAATCCTCTCTACCCCAAGTCATTTTTTAAAAAATAATTTGTTTATTTATTTTGTAAATGGTATTTTACTTTTTCCAATTACATGTAGAGCTAGCTTCCAATATTCATTTTTAAATAAGATTTTGAGTTCCAAAATTTTCTCCCTTCTTCCCTCCCCAGTTTCTTCCTCAAGATGGCAAGCAATACATGTTATATATGTGCAATCATGTTAAACATATTTCCACATTACTTATGTTGTAAAAGAAGAAACATAACAAAAAGAAAAAAGGAAAAAGGAAAAGAAAAAAAGTGAAAATAGTATCCTCTAATAGGCATTCATACTCCATAGCTCTTTGTCTGGATGTGGATAGCATTTTCCATCATGAGTCTTGGAATTCTCTTGGATCATTGTATTGCTAGGAGCTACTAAATCCATTATAGTTGATCACCTCAAAATAATTGCTGTTACTGTGTACAAAGTTCTGGTTCTGATCACTTCACTCAGCATCAGTTTATGTAAGTCTTTCCAGGTTTTTCTGAAATCTGCCTGTACAAATCTGTACAAATCATCATTTCTCATAGCATAAATGCATCCTATTACATTCTTGTTCAGACTTGTTCAGACATTCCCCAATTGATGAGCATTCCCTCAATTTCCAATTCTTTGCCACCACAAAAAAGAGCTTCTGGCCCAAGTCTTTCACATTTCCAGTTGATTCTCCACACTCTAGCTAAAGTGATTTTCCTTAAGCAAAGATCAGACCACACACTCATTAAGTTTTGGTTCTCTATTGGATCAGATAAATTTTTCCCTGTTCAGATATTTAAAAATCTTCATAACCTTGACCCAACCTATATTTCTGACCTCTTTGTCAATGATTCCCCCTTCCTCACTCTGCAATCCAAACCAAATGTTTCTCACATGTTGGTATTCCATTTTCCATCTCTTGGTCATCCTCTATAAATGGAATGTACATCCTTCCTCATGCCTGCCTTGTAGAATCCCTGTTCTTTTAAGATGCAGCTCAAATACCATCATCTTCTGCATGAAGACCTTCTTAATTCACCAGTTACTATTGTCCTACTATCTTGTATTTAACTACTTTATATTTATTATCTTCATATTTGTCCTCTATAACTTATGCAGGATATCCCAACAATCAGTGCAGTTTTAAGCTTCAAGAGCCTAGTATTTTTAAGATTTCTGTTACATTTTACAACTTTTTGTCTCCCTCAGTATGGTATAAGCCCTTTGCCAGTAGGGATTGTTTCATTCATTGTACTTGTATCACCAATACCTGACCAATAGTAAGAGCTTAATAAATACTTCTTGATTGGTTGATTGATAAATAGTAGCTCAAAGGGTATTAAAAGTTTTGTAGTTTAGCTAGACATCTCTGAAAGTGCCTGTGGCTCCTATTAATAGTTTCATTAAATATTCCCATCTCTCTAAAGCAGGACTTTCTAATCTTCTTTGTGTCAAAGACTCCTTTGGCAATCTGGTGGCACCTATGGATTTCTCAGAATTATGCTTTTAAAGACTTAAAGAAAATGCCTGGGATTACAAAGGAAACCAATTATATTGAAATAAAAATGTGTTTTTTCCCACTTAAGTTCATAAACCTCCTAAAATCTATTCATGGACCCCTTGTGGATCCATGGACCCCAAGTTAAGAACTCCTGCTCCAAATGAAAGTTGCCTTGATCTGTTATTGATTCTGTATACTACAATTATCAGTTGGGAGAGTTGAATTGAACCCTAAATCCCTTCCTCCATTTGTAACAATCTTTCTTTGTTCCCATCCAGGCATCCTACTTCTACCACCCTAATCCAGATCCTAATTACCTCTCACCTGATCCGATATTTCCTAAATAGTCTCTTCACTCTCTCCACTCTCCAATTTATACCACATCTGACTACCAGGTCTTTCTACAGGACAGTTCTGATGGTATGACTTCGCTGTTTCAATCTTCAATAGCTTTTGATTGCCTGACAATAAAGGCCAAACTTCTCTATTGCAACCCCCCTGTGCCTCAGTTTCTTAATCTAAACATGGGATTGGACTTGATGTTCTCTAAGGCTTCTTCTAGCTCTAAATTTATTATTCTATAATCCTACTTGAATTACTGGCTCCTAACTTCTAGTTCAGTTATCTATGAAAATTGTATGGTAGTGAAAGACATAGGTAGGCAGTGGGTGAAAATTTACATGGATATGCCCCATTCACCCCATTCACCTTCTAGCCTTGCTTATCTAATGATTGTGTTTAGAACAAGTAGTGCTCTAGGGTCAGAGCAATTTCTCCAGGGATGATGATATGAATAATAATCACGACAACAACAACAATAACAGCTAATATTTATATATCTCTGTACAAAGTCTAAAGCAACACCCCCCCCCCACAAACCATGTCATGTAAATAATGTAAATTTGTGTGTTGTTGTTGTTTTTTTTTTAATGCCATGTATAGATGAGGAAACTGGGGCACAGAGAGGTGAATTGACTCATCATAATGGCAAGCAAAGTGGGATTTTTTTTTTGCTGTTTTTCTGTGTGTTATTCAGTTTCCCAGCCTCAGTCTTACATGCCTCTGTGCTGAGCCAATTAGATACATGCAAGTGGGTTCTAACCAATCAGATATATGAGTGTAGGCACTAGCCAATCAGATGCTGAGTAGAACTGTATATAAAGAGAGCCAGTGTTGAGAAAGCAGGCATTAAGGGAGCCAGCATTGAGAGAGTGACACAGTGCTCAGACAGAGAAGCATCTTGAGTAGATGGAGAGAGGAGACCTCTGAAAGTGGAGAGGAGAGACTTCTGATGGCAGAGACTTGCTGAGGGCACCTCTGAACTTTGAAAGCAAACAAAGCTGTGGGGCAGAGACTTGCCCATGGGAGGGAGGCTTAACTTGAGCCCCTTTTGAGAGCTGTTAAAGTGAACTGAGCTGTTATTACAGAGCCTCTGGACTTTGGAGATGAACTGAGATGATGGTACTAGTGGTGTGTACCAATATTATTGTTGCCCTGTTAAGCTTTGCTTTCTCAGAGGCAGAAGTTGTGGGCAGGAACTCCTGGAGCCTGCTGTGAGGCAGGAACAGGGAGAGCTTGGAGTGGAGCAGTCCCCGTAAGCTGAGACATGAAGCAGGAGCAGAGAGCTGCCTATGTGTGAATCTAGGAGAGAGTCAGGAGTGGTCAGCCCACAAAGGAAGAGCCATGGGACTTGGAAGTCAACCTCAAGTTAAGATGAAAGAGGACTTTACTTTTACACTTGGTATTGATTAAGGAGATTGTTCTTATAGTGACCTAGGGGTGGATGGTGCAGTATTTTCTGCTACCCCATAAGGATGAGTCAAGACCCTAGCCTGGGAACCCCTGGTTGTGTAACAAATGCTTTCATTCTTAACCAAATCTATAGCTATTAAGAAAGCATTCCTTGGGGCAGCTAGGTGGCCCAGTGAATAGAGCACTGACCCTAGAGTTAGGAGGACCTGAGTTCAAATCCCCATCAGACACCTAACACTTACTAGCCATGGGACCTTGGGCAAGTCACATAACCCCAATTGCCCTTCCTTCTCCCCTACAAAAAGAAAAAAAAGAGAAAAGAAAACATTCCTATTAGTATAGGAGGAGTTCTTTGGACATTTTATTTCCTAGCAGGGCACTGAAATAAATCCGTAGATGTTCAGTATATTCTCATACTGATGTGTGCCAATGATTGTCATTTACTTTCAGTGACTGTAGGTGGGAGAAAGAGTGAGTCATGGTCTAATTCCAGTATCTTATTCACCAACATTCCAATCCAATTCCCAACCAATATCACTCACACTTTGACTAATCATTTTCCCTCAAATCCTCCTCCATTGTATCCTTACTGCCTACAAAGGACTTCAGGTTTTCTAAATATCAGTTCAGAGTAGGCCCTGTTCTTAATAATCCTGATCATCTGTTGCCTTTTCCCATTAAAGCATCTCTTTCAGTGGAGCCTGTTCACTCAGGTTGACTTTATTTTCTTTGTGATCTGAAAACTGTTTTGTGTGCTAATTTTAAATAAGAATTGAATACTGTGGTACAGAAATAAGTGTCATTCTCTGTCTAGATTTTAGAAATCTCAGAGTTTTCCTGTAAAATTTGGAGGTGAGGTGAAGAATCTTGACTTCTGCTTTAACTCAAATATGCCTGCCCCTATATGGAATAGATAAAATAGAATGGGTCTTGCCATATAAAGGAAGATAAGGGAATAAGCATTTATATAGTACCTACTATGTGGTAAATACTGTGTGACCCAATGTCACACATTAAGTGTTAAGTGTCTGAGGATGGATTTGAACTCAGGTCCTCCTGACTCTAGGGTCAGTGCACTATCCACTATGCCACCTAACTATTCCCCAAATTCAACTATTTTAATTGGTCTTTGGAGAAACCTCACCCAGGCATTTTCTCCTCCTGAATGATTAGCTATGGTTTAACTAAGAAGACTGACTGATATTGCCCTAATAAAGAATGTTTTATAATCAAGGTATAAACTGTATCAGTAAATTAATGAAGCAAAAATGTTTTTAAAAAGACTAGTTGAATGTTACCAAGGCCTCCAGTAGGTTAATGAGAATTTAGCTCCATAAAGGTCTAGGGAAGCCTTTAAACCAGCTTTCGCTGTTCAGTGTGATGCCTGGTCTCCGATTCCTAATTGATCAAAAACTGATTGTGCCTAGAGAGTGAAGAAGATTATAGTCTATGATTGTGCACATAGGAATCCCAGCTGAAGATTGAGGAGACTACCAGATAGGACACAAAATCACCTAACTTGAAATGACATGTTAAGAGGAATATTTTCACTATCATTTGAGAGATATTAACACTTGAAAAGTACCAATACAGGGATTCACATATATGTCTTAGTGATGGCACATATGTTCATGTGTATACATATATGTGCACATATACAAAAAAGAACATGGTTTGAATTTCTAATGAATTTGGCATTTGGAAACATCAGCTTTTTTTCCATATTAGAGACCTAAATGGGTTTTAATGAATCCATATTATCCATCCCCACTCCTACCTTCACACTACACACTGTTAAATAAGGTGAGTAAGAAAGGTATTAGGCAACTAGTAGGAGTTGGAACCTTCCATTCCCTACTCCTGATGTCTGGTTGAAGAAGATACTGGTGTAAAAGGCAATATTCTCACTTAGTAAACAGCCAAACCTATTTAGCAAATAATTATGTGTCACCAACTTATGATGAGACTTAAAGCTAGAAGGGACCCTAACTGAGTGCCACTACTTGATTTTACATATGAGAAAACAGAGCTACAGAGGAATGAAGTGATGTGTCCAAGGCCACAGAAGCTCTTATTGAAACCCAGGTTTTCTGACTCTAGAACCAGTGTTCTTTACATCATACCAGAGAAAGTATTTGAGATGCAAGATGGGAAAAATTAAGCGTTCAAAACCATCATTAATGATAGAAGATACACAAAGAAAGTGGCACAGCAGTACTACTAGACATACAGAGGAAATGTCACAGCCTAAGAATCTGAGGGTCACTAAAGTGGAAGCCTAGGATGAATCTACTAAAATGAAAAATGTGGTCAGATGCAGGTACTGCTGAAACTTTCAGCAGCTCCAGTATGAATTCAACAATTCTAATTCCTTCTTAGTTCTAGTGCCTTCCTCCCCTCTGTTCATTACTTCTCATTTGTCCTATACATACCTTGATTGTATGCATTTTTTTGCTTGTTACACACACACACACACACACACACACACACACACACACACACACACAGAGCCACAATCTCTATTTGAGAGCAAGCACTGTCTTTTGCCTCCATTTATATCCATGGTGCTTAACAGTGCATAGCACATAATAGATTAATGATGAATATTTACTGACTGACTGAAATATACATGCAGCTGGAAAGTAAGCAGGATCTCACAGGATCTAATGACAATATATTTAAAACTCAAAAGTTCACTAAGTAGACATTCCTACTAAAAGCATGCCAAACAGATTCAAAGTCAAGAACAAAAGAGAAAAGTGACAATTTGCCACTTAAAAACATCTAAATGAGGGATGAAGGTTCACTCTTTCATGGCCAATATATATGCTGTTTCTTGAGAGGGAGGTATGCAGTAACATATGTTAGTTGAAATGTTTGCTGAATTCATTATCATGAACACATCACTCTATTACTAGCTCCCTATTATTTATCAAATAAAGTATTATACTCTTTATCTTGGTATTCAGTATCCTCTACACATTGGTTCCATTTTATCTTTCTAGCCTTATTTTGTTACACTGGTACAACAGTAAATATAGGGATTGAAAGCACCTTAGTGATCATCTAATAATCCAATCCCTTATTTTGTAGTTTAGAAAAGTGAGTACCAGAGAAGTTAGATGACTTGTCCAAGATCACACAAGTGACAGAGTCAGGCTTCCAACTCAGGGGTTCTGAATCCACATCCCTTTCTCTTTTTAACACACACACACACACACACACACACACACACACACACACACACACACACCCTACCTCTCCTTACTTACTCCTCCTTTACATTTCTTTCAAAGAAACACAGAATCATAGAATATAAGCATTAGAAGGGACTTCAGGGACCAACTCATATGTAAATAATAATTAGCAGTACAGCTTGTCTGACAAGTGGCATCCAGAGAGAGTAATATTTTCTAGCAATTAGAGATGCCCCAAATTGGAATGGGTTGTCTCTCTCTAGAGGTGATGAGTTCGTCTTTCTCAGAGGTCTTCAAAAAGATCGTGAATGACTGTGTAAAATATGTTTTAGTGGGTATTACTGTTGTATATAGGTTGTATAAGATGGCCTTTGATGTGCCTTCAAAATCTCAAATTCTACGCCAATAGCATCTTATTATCCTTATTATACTGACACTTCCCTGACTTCTCAGTTGTCTACTATGTTCTGATTTGTAGTACAATTATTTGTGAACATGTAATAGCAAACTGTAGATTTCTATATCTCTAGCAGCTGGCACAATGATTCAGACATATAATTGTTGTATTACTGTCATATTCAAAGAAAACTTATTATATCCCATACTTTCATTTTTTTCCAGTACTAAGAATAGTTGTTTCCTGATAAAAAAAGACCTTCATCTTTTTCACTGAGACCAAATACATTAGGATGCTAGAATGGTACAGAGAGCCCCACTTCCATCAAATGGGATCTTTTGAATTTGCACAGCTTAAGCCTTAACTGTATTAAGATGTTATTTCCCAAATGAAAATCAAATCTTCTCACTTATCAGAACCTTAAAATTATTGGAAACATGTTTGCTCGGTATAATGAGCGTAAGCACCACTTCATATGTTTAACTCTCTATCAGATGACAAGCCTGTTCATTGATAGATTCCTTTAATGTTATGGCTATTGACCATACCTGGTAAGTGGGTAGTGGGATTATTAGGAACTAGCTACTATTAAAGGGAAGATAAATTAGAATGATTATTAGTTGGCACCATGATGAATACATTAAAACTGAATATAGTCCTTGAACAGCATTAAAAGTCTCATTCACAAAGCAATCAACCTAATTAACACTAAGTAAAATTCTGATAACACTTGATTAGAATCAGAAAAAGTCCACTGAAGAGATGTTAAGATATCATCCTTATTATATAGCTACCACCAAATTAATCTTGTTGCCTAACAAAAAAAAATTAAGAAGCTCACTCAGAATGCCATTAAAATATCAATATTAAATAGCAGGCTAGTAATCTTGCTCATCAGCTTAAAATCTTTGGGTTGGATGAATATCTGAATCCTTATTATTGTATTATTTTCCCTATCAAACAGTAGAAACTAAGCTTTCAGAAATAATAAGCTTCTCCTACATCAACTAAGTCTTTATTTGCATAGGTATGTAAATAGCAAGGATAAATAAGATTAGGTAAATTCTTGAACCAAAAACCTAAGACTTAATCAAGTTAATATGTGATTACATTTTTTTTTGCAGAATGGATATTGTAGAGAATATAAATATTATTTTTCCTCTTTTTGTGGAATATTTTACTTGAATAAGTTTAATGGAATGAAACAATTCTTGGACTGGTGACTTTATGATATGCTTTATTTTTTCCTACAAATTAAAGCAGATAGGCAACAAAAGACAGAGCTGGCAGAATTACATTGAAGATGAGTATTTCAAAGAGCAGTGATGATTTGACATTAGCATCTAAATATAACTTAATTTTTTAACTTCGTAAGCATGGTCTTCCTATGTCTTCATATTGTTTTTTTAAATAGAGGAAGCTTATTTAGAAGGTAATACAGGAAGTCACCAATTTATGAATGGGCTGAGTTCCAAAATGTCATTTAGAAGGCTGCTATCTGAAACAGAGTACACTCCTCCAAGACAACAGCATTGTAAACTATAGTTAGGTTTCCAGTTCAGCATAAAAATTCAATTAAATACTAATTCATACCTACTGTGTGCAACAGGCTATGTCAGGAGTTGAAATAAATTTAAGATGTATTTCCTGCCTTCATTGAATTTAAGGCTACTAGAATATGACACACATACAAACAAATGTACAAAATAAGACATAATCTGAAAATAAAACCAAACTCTTAAGTGAGACCTGGGAGAGTAAGGTAATTACCAACAGGAGAAGGATTGAATAGGCTTATTGTCCTGGGCAGTAAAGAGTTGGGCTTTAAAGAATGGATAGAAATGCTGGGAAAGGTTGTGGTTGAGTATTGGAGGGGTGTGTGTGTGTGTGTGTGTGTGTGTGTGTGTGTGTGTGTGTGTGTCTGTCTGTCTGTCTGTCTGTCTGTTTTTCTGTCTGTCTGGCAGTATCTGTTTTGGTATGTGTGTAGTTATGATGGTACAATCCAAGCATAGGAAATGGAATAAGGAAAATATAGAGAGAAGCAAGTAGGTATGGGAGAGAGTGACAAATTTAGCTTGACAAGAATGTAGATTGAGGATATGAAGGCAAGCAGAATGAAATAGGTATGGAAACAAAGGACAATGCCAGATTATGGAAGACACTCAATGTTAGATGTTTAGTAGATAGTAGGAAGCCACTGAATGGTTTGAGAAGAAAAC
The DNA here is from genome assembly GCA_011680675.1 of Gymnobelideus leadbeateri. NCBI lineage: Eukaryota > Metazoa > Chordata > Mammalia > Diprotodontia > Petauridae > Gymnobelideus > Gymnobelideus leadbeateri. Next base: position 205,894 of record WOXC01000137.1, on the reverse strand, counting down.
TGATTTGTGCATAAAAAAGTTAAGTATGTCAAGGTAGGCAAAGGATGAATTAGAAGAGGGAGAAAGTAGATGCTGGAAGAATTATTAGGAGGCTTTGAGAATTGTCTAAATCAGTAGTCTCCAACGTTTTCTTTGTTTACATATTCCATCAGTAAAAACATTTCTGAGCACATATACCCAAACTGTATATGTTATTTATGACTGTGTATTGCTACTATACTAATAAATATGTATGTTATAAAAGTTAAACAAAAATAGCAATTCAGAAAGGATGATATAATGATGAAGTAATAATATTTGACCCTAGAGCCAATAGGGAATTTACTGAGTAGGGAAATGGTGGACTCAGATAGGTATTTTATGAAAATCACCTTGATAGCCATATAGATGATGGTTTAGAGCAAGGAGAGATTTGAAGTAGGAAGATCAACTAGGAGGGTATTGAAATAGTTCAAATGAAAAATGATAAGGGCCTGGACTAGGGTGGTAGCTGTGAAAGGTGGAAGCAGAAAAGACATATGCATATTGAGTGAGAGAAAGTGAGGAGTCAAAGATCTAAGAAAATCTGAGTGACTGGAAGGATGGTAGAAGGATAAAGTAAAGTTTTTATATAGAATAAATTTTATATAGAATAAATTTGAGTTGTGGGTGACATATACATATAGAGCTGTGCTGTATGTCCTGTATGAAGTATATCCTGTATAAGCACCTTCTGAGAAAAGATAGGTATGTAGTTTTGGAAATCGTAGTTATACAGGTGATAATTGAAGCTATTGGGAGTGAATCAGGTGGCCAAGGGAAAGGGACTGTAGACTTAAGTAACTAGAACAAAACCTTAAGGAATCAGGAAGAGTAGTAGCTGCTAATGCTGGCGACAGTAGGGATTAAGGAGGTAGAAGAATCAGGTGAGGTCCACAAAGCATCTCAAATGATCAACGATATCAACATCAACAATATTAAATCCCACCAAAAAATCCCCCATGAATATAAGGATTTTAGAAAAGCCATAAAATATAGAGATATAGAAAACATGTATTTTTAGCAAGGCACAACAAAGACCCTCCTGATGTTCTTGCAGACCAAATGACAAAAATGTGGACTGAATGATAGCATAGTTGGTTGGATTTAAGAACTGTTTGAATGATTAGACCTGAGTTTTAGGCTTTGGGAACTCTTGTTGACTCTTGAGGACCATTTCTATAGAGTAGTAGGTACTGAAATCAGATATCAAAGGGTTGGGAAGAGAATTGCTGATGAGAAAATGGAAACATTAGATGGAGAACCTTTCCAAGAAGCTTGGTTGTGAAGAGGAGGGGAAAGATTAGAAGGATAATAAACATAGTCAACTAGGGTAAATATAATCCCATAGTTTTCACTGATGTTTTGTATTACTTCACTAAAATTGGCATTTAGAAACGGAATAAACCCCTTGTTCAAAAGGAAGAAATTAGATGAATGGAGGCATAGGGTTGTATTATATGTAGTCATCATTATCAGAATAAGTACCATTTATATAATACTTTAACATTTATAAGACACTTTAAAATAATTCAATTTATTCTAGTTAACAGGCCTGTGAGTTAGAGTATTATTGGTACCATTCTACAGATAATGAAACTGAAGTAGTCAGAGGTAAAATGACTTGCCCAGAGTAACATAGCTAATAAATTTCTTAGATAGCATTTGAACTCAAGTCTTCTTTTCAAGTCCACGGCTCTATCCACTAGGCCACCTAGGTGCCTCATATTGTGTGGAATTTCATGAACACAATTCCACAATTGTGTGGAAATTCATGAGCCTGAATGGAGAAAGAATTTAGGTGAGAAAACAGTGAAACAGATGTGACATTGTGGTGAGAACATTCTATTGACTTGTTGTTCTTAAACTTTTTACATAAGACCGCTTTTGAAAATTAAAAGAAAAACAATTGCAGACACACATTAAGATAATTGAACTGTTAGTAATATGGAAAACATACCTGGTCAAAAACAACAAGAACAACAACAAAAAACCAACACTCTACTATTAATTCAGTAGTGTTTTTTAAAGAAATCTGTATTTTATTACTCAAGGCCATTCTCTGCCTCATTTCTTACCAAGTCTTAATCACTGGATGGGCATTGCCTCAGTCAAACGGAAACCTGTTAATGACATTAGCTTAAAAAGGCCAAGGTCTCCCACTGCATTCAGGGCCATTTCCACTTGTCCTGATCTTGCCATTGGACTCAGGTGGCTCCGGAAGAGAAAGTGAAGCTAGTGACTTTGCATAGCCCTTCCTCATTTAAATCCAATTCACTTGCATGTTATGGCATCACCTCCCTGAAGTCATGGTCCTCTTTGATAATGAAGAATGAACAACAGACAAGTTTATTACTTACAACAACATCTACCTGTATTTGAAAAGCAATAATAAAATTTAGTTAATCATTTATTAAGTGCTTGCTAGGAGTCAATCACTGCATACACTATAGTTATTGGATATTATTTAATCAGCCTTTGTAAGGTATGTTTTCTTATAGATTTGTATATGGATTTGTGAATTCCTTGCAATAACTCCATGGCTCCACAGTGACTGATGACCACAGTTGGGAGATGTTTGATTTCAGTTGCCAAGGCAGCTGGAGGAATTGGATGATAAGTTTCTGACAAAGATCCCAAAGTCTGGGAAGAAAGACAGAATATTGTTGCAAAGGGCGAATTCAATTCTTTAAAATGATATGGAAGTCTTATGGTTTGATAAAAGCTGAGCAGTTAATAAATTCTTGGTTTTCTTTGATGATAATTTCATTTACCAGAATGTATACAAGGTAATCAGCTCACATTTAAAAAGGACACTTACAAGAGATATAAATAAGGCTATGAATATAAGTTGAAAGGCTTTGTAAGAATAATATCAGGAAGACTGAAGTCCAGAGTAAGCAGGGGCTTAAAATAACTGCTCAAGGCAATGAAAAAGGTTTTAAGAAAAATCCATATTGGGGACAAGAAATAAATTAGGTAACAGATCTTCTTGAACATGTAAACTCCCAATAGTACTCCTAATTTGGGAATGAAAGCTCACAAATAGGGAGGAGATGGTCAAAGAACACCTAAGTGCCCTTTCTAAATGTTCTCAATTACATCAGATTACCAGCCACTGATAAACTGCATCATAGGGATTGAAAGAATCTGAGGAAATGGTTGCTAAGGCAGCTCTTTAAGAAAACATAAAAATATAGTACTGGTGACAGGAAAATACCTTAATTCTAAAAGAGCTGAAGGTAGACGTTTTGAACTATAGGTCAGTGAGCCTGACATAAATTCCTAGTAAAATTCTTAAACAGATTATTAAAAGGGCAGTTTGTGAACTCTTAGAAAAGGAAGAGGTGATAACTATGAGCTAGCATGGTTCATTAAGAACAAATCATGCTAGAATAACCTCATTCTTTTTTTTTTACAGGGTAACTAGACTAATAAATCAGGGCAATGCTTAAGATATAGACTATGTGAATTTTTAGCAAGGTATAACGTTTCTCATGATATTCTTGATGATAAAATGACAAAATATGTGCTAAATGATGGTACAGTTGGGTTTAATAACTATTTGAATGAATGATTGACCTGAAAAGTGTTGATTAATGGATTGATGCAACAGATTTGGAAATGGGTAGGGAGAGAGGGAAAACAAAGGTTTGTGTTCAAACCTCAGCTTTGCTGTTTACTACCCTGGACAAATTTGGGTACTTAACCCCTGGGGCTTCCATACCCTCATTTGTAAAATACCACAAATCATCTTTAAGGTACTTCTGAATACTAATTCTCTGAATCTAGATGAAAGATCTAGCGGAGTGACATAGGTCGCCCTATATTTGGCCAATGTCTGTTAAATTTTAAATCACTAACTTGGATGAAAGCATAAATAGCATGATTATAAAATTTGCAGATGACAGGAAGTTCAGAGGGATTACTAGTAAAAATGATGATGGAATTGGGACCTAAAAAAGATCATACTGACTCGAAGCGAACATTATAAAATGTAAAATTGTCATATTAAAAAAAAAAACCTGCAGGGGCGGCTAGGTGGTACAGTGAGAAGAGCGCTGGCCCTAGAGTCAGAAGGACCTGAGTTCGGATCCTACCTCAGACACTTAACGCAGGCACAAACAAAAACCAAGCCGTGTGACCTTGGGCAAGTTACTTAACCCCAATTGCCCTCCAAAAAGGCAAACAACAACAACAACAACAAAACAAACCTGCAAGAGTATAAGATAGGGGCAACATATCTAGAAAGCAGTTCATCTTTTAACAACAGCTGAGGGCTTTAGGAGATAAAAAATCCTGATGTGAATCAGCAGTGTGATGCTATTATTATCTTGGTTATATTAGTACATATATAATGTCCACAATGAAAGAGTTATTAATTCCACTGTACTATTTGTGGTGAAAAAAGTGATTACTTTAGAGTCATATGGCCTGAATCTGATGTTTACTAGCTATATGATACTGGCCAAGTTGTCACTTTGTCCTTTTTCTAATTATTCTGTATTTACTTATGGATTCAGAAGTTGTATGTAATATTAGGAAGTAAATTCCCCTAGAGCAGAGATTTTCTTTTGTTTCTTCATTGTATCATATTGCATCATTAAAACTTATAATACTGTGGGAAATACTTAGAACAAAGTAAAATAATCCACATTGACATATGCCTCATAATTTTTTATATCTTTAAAAATGGTTAATATGCATTATATCTTTCTTTTGCTGCAACCATTTGTTTTACAAGATTTGGCATTGAGTTACAAGATTTTGACACATAGTCCTTAATTTTTCATGATGAAACCACACATCACATTGCTTATTAATCATGCCTTTGATCAAAAGTCCACTTTTCCAAGTCTAGCTTTGATTATAGCCCATATGTTTTCATTGGTGTTTGAATTAAGCTAAGTCCCAGGCCTCTGATGCATGCTCATTTCCATCTCCTGGATAAATTTCTTAACCTTTCATGATATGTAGCATGATACAAGATTGCATAATATTATTCCATTTCCATTTGTGAATTTCCGTAATTCCAAAATAATTCTGACCTTCAGTATGTCAGTCTTACATTTGTCAGTATGTACATAGGTACACACACACAGACACCTATTTAGATGTACTGACAAATGCAAGATTTACATATTGTTCAAATGTATATGTACATATATGTGTATAGATGTATACTATTTATGACATTTTATCATTCCTTTAAGGGGGACAAACTTTCTAGGTACATTGGAAGTGAAAGATACCCCAAACATTTCTGTGGTGGCTGTTTTACAGTTTAACAAAGATGCTAAGATCTTCTATATCTTCCTGAATTTCTGATGATGGTTTCAGTAGAGCCTTTAATTTAGAAAAATGAGTTTCATGAGTAAAAATTACATTTTCTTTTTCAATTTCTAATGCTCCAGTCTTTGTATTATCTTTGCCAAGACAAGTGTTTTATTTTTAGATAACAACAGTTAGTTGCTTTAAAAAAATTAGTCTTCTCACTTTTCTTGCTCAACATTCAAGACGCCCATGCCTCACTGGAGATGAGGAATCAATAATAATTCTTCACTGATCTTTCTGAAGGTCTTTGCTTATTTTCTGAAAATTAATTATGGTGTTTCACAGCAATATTTGGTCAGTTCTTGGTATTTTGTTTTGTTTTCAATTGCCCTTTCCATTTCACTTTAATGGGACGTAGTCTATTTTATTATGAGCTGAAAAATCTTTAAAATGCTTCACTTATCCACACCAGCAGCTATTAAAATGCCTCTAACAGTCATTAAAGTGTCCTTTTTTAGAATTACAAGTTCTCCACATTTGCTTGGAATAACAAACAGGCTTTAAACCCACAGAATTTAAAATACAACAAAGGAAAGCAATGAAACCTGTGGAAGGCATGAAAGCCAGCACTCAACTGGAGGAGAACTAAGTAAAAGTAGGGAAACCAGTCCACTACAGTTCCATCTGGTCAAAGTCAGAAGATCTAAGTCTCTTTCATTTTATAAATACAAAGAACGTGTCCATTGTTACAAAATTAAATCTTACTACAATTATTGCTTGTCTCAAGTAATTTGTACACCACTTTAGCTCAGTGTCTTGTGTGTTGTAGATTTTTTAAAAAGTGTTTGTTGAATGAAATTGAAATAAACTGAACATCTCAGAATTCTAGTTCCTTGTTTGTAAAACGGGCATACCCCATTGAGACCTTAAATTGATATTTAACTATTACTCTGCATTGGTCAGACTACATCTGGCATAGTGTTTTATTCTTGGAATTTTATTTGTGAGAAGACATTGACCAAAAGTAAAAAAAAAAGGCATTGAGAGGAGTACAATCAAATTTGTTAGGAAGCTCAAACCATATCAAACCTTAAAAGAAGATTTAATGGAAACAATAACTTTTCTGGAATATTTGAAAGGTTCTCATGTGGAAGAGAGGTTCTGAATTTTGTTCTGCTTCAAGAAATTTTCAAAATTAGAGGCTATATATCTACTGAGGCTATTCAGTCCAACTTATCTCTGACTAAGAACTGTCTCTGAAACATCTCTCCAAAGTGGTCACCTAGTCACTACTTAAGGATCTCTAGTGTTTGACCTCAGAATGCAAAACCTAAAGCAAAAGGTAAAATTTATAGGGCCAAAAAAACTTGACTCACAATAAGGGAAAACATTTCTAACATTTAGTGTTAATTCCCAATGAAATGGTCCACCTTGGAAAGAATTGTATTTCTCAATACTACAGAATATAGATAATAATGTCATATTTATATTTATACTTTATTTACAGCTCAATGACTTACATCTTGCAAGCATAATTATTTGAAGGATTAGGAGTTTTAATAAGACAAGAGAATAATTAGGGGAAATTAATGGAAAGAAATACAGGCAATATAAGGGAAGAAGAACCATAATTTATTAGCTTTTATAAAGAACATGTAACCCAAAGATATAGCGTCTTGTCCAGGGTCACATATAGCAACTAGTGTCAGAGCTGGGCATAAGGGTAAGGGGGATTTGAATATCTTCCCTGCCCCTAGTAATGGTAAGCAAACAAGTACTTAGCACCTTGTTCCCAGCACCTTGTAATGGCAAACAAGTACTTAGGGCCTTGCTTCAATATCAAGCCTCTGTTAAGAAACAGAATTTGTAGTCCCACAGGGGAGGAACTTGTTGATGCTTTAGGAAGGGGTGGGGCAGGGAGGAGCTAATGACCAGGATAAAAAGCTGAGCACAAATTGAGAGTGAGCCAGAACTTCTGGCAGAAAGTAGCATGGAGGCTGAGGAGCTACCATGAGAGAGGAACATTCTTGCTTGAGAGAATCTGTTCTGTTTTGAAGGCCTGAAAGAGGGGAAAGTTTGGAAAGGTTTGGGATGGCTTGGGAATGTGGGTGTTCCCTGCATTGGTTATCTGTACCAAGTTTGTGGTTACTGTAATGAATCTGACTTTCAAGTTTTGGGATTTGTTGTTCTGGTATTCGAATAAATGCTTTGGTTCTGTCCTCCATGTAGAGAGCCTGTTACATTTTGTGATTCACAACTACACCAGCATATTCATAGCCATTATGGGTGCTGTGAATATTGCACTGGTGTTATACTGAGCCTCCAACTTAAGTCTTATGGTTTCAAGAGGAATTTTCCACCCAATCTTACACACTGAGAGTCATGCCTGAGGTAGAGCTTAGACCAGATGAAAGAAAGTGTAGTATGGGAGAAAGAGCAGGTCTTGGAGTTAGAGAAGTTCGTAATCTTGTGTATAAGGTATTTTCTCCTAAGCGAACTCTCTACATTAATGAAAGTAAAGGTTCAGTCTCTACTAAAGACTAGACAACTTTTGAGGTACCTAACAATTCTGAGATTTTGTAATTCTATACACTAAAACTTTGAAGTTCTTTCAGGTTTTATTTTTTTCATTTCCCAGAAGGACATAGAAACACATTTTAAAAATAACCATGGAATACATTGCAACCTACAAATGCACATAATCAAAGTTGTCCCTGTTCATCAGACTCCAAACATTCTAATCTTCCTCTAGATATCAGTCTTGCTCTCCTTTTGTCCCTTCATTCCTTGAGTGTTCCTTTGCTATCAACAGCTCCAGACACTGACTCTCCCCAACTTCTCAGCAATTGAGCATTTTCTGTCCCAGGTGGGGTGACAAGGAATGTTGAAGAGGAAGGTTGCGCATATGGCAGATGGGTCTAGAGCCTGAAAAGAAAATGAGGAGGAGGGAAAAGTATATGCAGCAAAAGCAGTAAGGAAAGAAGAATTTTTGAGACAGTCTACCAGGTGTTCACATGCAAGTAATGTAAGTATAGCAGGAACACATAAATCAGGGACTGTTTGCACACAGATGGATTAGTAAAAACGGAAAATAAGCAGGACCTTTGTGAGAACATCATGTGCATCTTGTCAGGATTTCTCTCAACATTTTTAAGGCTTGGTTTGCCTCTTAGATGTCATTTTGACCTTAAAGGTGACAATGTTTAAGAAAGCTAGTAAATTATGGTTCTGATGTGGCCTATATTTCCTTGCACTCCCTTAATAGTTCTCTTGTCTTATTAAAACTCCTAATCATTCAATTTTTTTTATTAAAGTGGATATTCCATTTTGTTCACCTAGAACAGATTTTATGGGAAATGTCACTGACCACATTATCATCAGAATCAACATCATCAATAGGCTTTTATTAAGTACCTTCATGTTTATGACCTTGAGTTGTACACAGTTAAACACTATCTCTGTAAGTAGAATGTTAATAAAATAGAGAAATAATATAAATCAACTAGGAGGCTTAGTGGACAGAACATTAGATTTAAGTATACCCAAGTTCAAATCTAACCTCAGAAACTCATAAACTGTGTGAGGCTGGGTGAAGTATCTATGTCTCATGGATTAGGCTTATTATTTTTGGCTCCAAGGCATAAAACTATGATTCATGGATGGAAAGGTAGAGGGCTGGATTTAGGTTTGATATAACAACTGTCAATAAGTTATCACTGAATACCCTATGTAAGGGTAAAACCTCCTGTTAGTTGAATCAGAGTATTGATAAGGACTCTACAGTTTTTTATCTCTAATTTATTTTTGTTTTCACTTTTTTCTTTCTACTAGTAAATTTCACTTATAATAAATATGTTTTCAGAAGCGTTACAAATAAATGCTTGTCAGTAGAATCCTTTGAAGTGATATGAGAATTTGCTATTTACCAAAAACCAAAAGAAAACCTAATAAACAAACAAACAAAACCCTGATCTATAAAGAAAATCTTTGTAGTTTGGGATTTTCACATATTTAGTTTCCTTAAAGTGGGCCACAGCTACTTTTAGGATTTACAAGGTCCTCAAACTAAGTTTCCCTGCATTGAATTGTTTTTCTTTGGTGGATAAGGTGAATAAAGAGACCTTTTATTTTGTTTTGTTTTTAATGACAAGAATTTAGTGCAAAATTGCCTTCAATCAATATGTAAATAAGGCTAGAACAAATAAAAGAAGTCACAGTTTTGTATGGGAGGTTATAAACTACTAACTGACTCCAAAATTCTCAACACTGGCAATACTAATTCTAGGCTAAATTTATGTTCAAAAGGCAAATTTAAAACACTTAAAAAAAACTCAACCAGTAAGATGATCACAGTGTTTGGCACATAGTAAGCCAATGTACATAAGTGGATGTTGACTGAATAACTTCTATTATTTCTTTTATAAGAATACTTTCACAGAAATATTTTGTTTCAAGATTTAACTTGGGAGTAGTGTTTATTGCAGATTTAGTTATTTGTAATTATTTACAGTGTAATCTTGGTCCCTGGAAGTACATATTCATAAAGTCCCAAGATTTTTTTTTAAAACAAATGTTAAATTTTAGTTTTTATAGTTTCAAAGGTAATAAAAATACTTAATACAAAAATCCTAGTACATAAAGAACTATTTATTATTCTCTATAAGAAAAGCAAAATAGTTCTTTTATTTTTTTTAAGCAAACTTCAAAATCCTAAAATTTAAAAATCTCTAACATTAAATTTAGCTTGTGGAGTTTATCATGTCTTTGATTTTCATGCTTTTAAGAATCTTACAGACTATCAAACATAGTAAGGACTAAATTCTGAGCTCTGAAGTACACATCTATCTCCAGCTTTGATGTCAGCAATGTGCATCTGGATTCACAACCACAACAAATTCTTTCATAAACTATGCCAAGCATAGGGTGTGTGTGTGTGTGTGTGTGTGTGTGTGTCTGTGTCTGTGTGTCTGTGTGTCTGTGTGTGTATGCACACATATGTATAAATAATGTATGTAAGTATGTTGATTTTGTTATCCTATTTGTGCATATTTTTGGCACCCAGTGGTTTTAGTGACTGTCATTCATTTGCTCAGTTGTTGGTATGAATTAATAAAATTCTCCTGTAGTTCTTTTTTTTTCAGTGTTACATTTTAAATACATATAAATAAGAATGCAGTGCTAAGAACTTCAGAGGTTACATGGAAAAATCAGTAAGATTTGAGTCTCAGAGTAAATAAAATTCTCTTGGGGACTAAAGTGGTGGACTGGGTGAGGAAGCAATACTCTGTGGGATTCCAGAGAAACAAGTATTATTTAGCTCCTTGAAAGGACAATTTATCAAATAGAAACCTGCTTCTGGAATTTAGTTAACTTACTCTTAGTGGATAAATAAAGAGGCTAAGAAACCAGGTCTATGAAGAAAATTAGTTTCTATAGAACAAGTCATAGAATCAGAGCTTAGTTGAAAAAGACAAACCTTAGACGTGATCTAGTCTAATTTCCTACTCAATAAGAAATCTTTTCTGCAGCATTTTAGACAGATGGCCTTTTCGTCTTTTGGGGGGCAGCCCATTCCTCTACCAGACAGCTAGCTCTTCATGTTAAAAACTTCTTTCTTATGTTGAAATTCAGTAAGTCCTAAACTAAACATTTAGAGACATTGATGGGTACCAATGGAAAAGAAATCTACAAATACAGAAACATGTTTTGAGGTAAACCCCCTTCCCCCCAAAATAAAAATCCTCTATGTTTTAGCCACTGTGGATTTCTTTTTAAGATCAAAAATACAGTACTGTCTAGACAGGAGTTACTCAGTATATATTAACTCTCAGGTCTAATATTGTACTTCTAATATAATAATTTTTATTCTGTTATATAATCAAAAGGATCTTCTAAAATGACCTTGCTTTAGAGATGGTCACAGAGTTAAAAAAAACCTTTGTTGAATAAAATCATTCATCATGTTCTGTCACATATCTTGAAAAAAGGTTCTCCTCAGAGTAACACCAGTGCCCTGGCCATAGAAAGTCTTAGTATCCTTAACATTGTGATCTGTTGCTGAACTAATCAATCAACATGCATTTTATTTATTGAGAGTATTCTATGACATCAAGACTATTAGAGAATATAGCAGAAATATAAAGTGTAGTATCTGCCCTTAAGAAACTCAAAAGTTGGTTAAAACAAGACTAAATCGGGGTGGTGAGGTGGCATAGTGAGTAAGAGTGCTGGCCCTGGAGTCAGGATGACCCGGGATTGGTCCCAGCCTCAGAAAATGAGCACCTACACATAAATAATGACTGGCTGTGTAACCTTGAGCAAGTTACTTAACCCCACTTGCTTTAAAAAAAAGACTAAATCATATGAAACAATATACTATCATGTGTTATTAAGGGATATATTGCATGGCAAACACTATACACATTACAAAATTTCAAAGGGGAACAGGCTTGATGATGCCTGAATTAGCTGGAGAGTGGTAAATCAAAGAGTTTATGGCTGAGTTTGAAGGATAGGTAGGACTTAGGTGGTAGGTTAAAGGAGGGCATTCTAGTAGAGATAGGTCTAGAGTATTTTGAGCATGCTACATTCATGGACAATGAAGATATAAGCCTTGCTAAAACAATGGATATATGTTTAATGGAAAGAAATAAGGTAGAATGGAACCTTGAAATGTTACTGAATAGGAAAAATGGGACTTTGACATGGTGAAATTTACTTTTATTGATATAGGAGAGAAGGAGTCAATGATGGTTTATGAATAGAGGAGTGGTGATATAATGAAGTGCTATTTAAGAAAAATTATTCTGGCAACACAATCTTAAAAGGTGTTGAGAAATTTCTTCTCAAGATACTAACACTTGGAAAAAATAAGGTATTATTAATACTGAAAAAAAGGTGACCAAGAAAACACAAAGTTTACATACCTTCTTTCTCATCTCTAAAAAACCTTTAGGAGAATATCCTAAAGGTATAAAACATACACTTAATAAGGAAATGGACAGACTTTCACAGATGATATTGTATAACAAACCACATCTTTACACTCACTATATTGATGGAAAGATACAGATAAATAATGTCACTCTAGGTTTATTGTTTGTTGACTATTAAAGGGGATCTGATTCAGCAAAGCAATAGCCATCCTAGAGGTCCTCCTCCAATAAGGCATCTCCAATACATACATTAAAAATCAGGCAAAATTCCTTGGATACAACAGAGATAATTTTATTAAGTTACTGTCATTATTGATATGAAGCGAGGCATAAAATATGCTTGACGCTGACAGGAAGAAGTTTACCACAGTGTCCAAATTGAAGAGGGATTCCCTACAGACGGCAAGTTCCTCTTCAATTGGACATGATACTAAATTTCCCTTACAACAATGCCAAGAATATCTGAATATTCCTATTTATGGTCTTGTATGGTTAATTTGACCAAACCCAGGAACATTACCAAGACCCCTAAATAAGAACCATAATCACTCAGAAGGATTTGAGTTAAATTTCTACATAGAAAAAAACCAAGTGGATAATAATGCCTGCTATCCAAACTATAATATGGATTTGGATGGAAAACCCATATAACTAGTTTGTTAGTACATATATCTTGGACAAACATTGTAAATGGACAACTAAACAGAACTAGCATTGAATGGGAGGAAGAAAGTTGGCTGTATAGCAATTAGGATTAGTTGCTTTAATGACCCCAAGTTTCTGCCCCAAACCAAGGTTCAATTTTAGAATAATGATATGCTGTATGATACTATATAGATCCAAATCATAGAATTTCATGATCTTAAAATCATTAAAGTTACCCAAAGGGCAATGAAGAGAAACATAAGAGGAATGGGTAGTACCAAGTCCACCAACAAGCTATTATTTACCAAAATTAAAGGAAAAGATGTCACCAGAGATGTGAAAAAAGAAAAGGAGATGGACCTGTTAGCTGGTGAGACTCAGGGTCAGAAGACGGACAGCCTCTGTACACTAGTCATACCCATACAGTGAAAAGGTATTTAGAGGACCGACCTGAGGACATACCCAATTTGAAATCTGAAGTTCTGGAGTTTGTTTGTAAGAGAGTAAAGTAATTTTCTTCGGCATCTTATATATATAAATATAGTAGGTGGTCAGTGCATCCTTGTTGAATGAATGAATAGATGAATGTGACAGACACTTTTTAGGAGGCTATTGCAAGTTATCCAAACTTGAGGTGATAACAATAGTAATAGATAAAAAGGAACAAGAAAATCATAGGCTTCTTGAAGTCAAGGGCAATATTACTTTCTTTCTTTGTATCTTCAAATTCTTTCATAATGCTTTGCACAGAGTAGGTACTTAATAAATGCATATAGAATAGAATTGAAGATATTTTTAAAATGCATATATATGTGTGTATGTATATGTGTATATATATGTACATATGTGTGTATGTATGTATATATAGGTTTTTATTCCTTTTAATCCATTCCTTATATATCAGCTTTACCTTACAGGATATAGGGAACAAATTAGAAGAAATGAAAAATAATTCCTCAGTTTCAAGTCTGGGTGAATGGGAAAATAATGCTTCTCCCGCATATTAAATCCTGATTTGACAAGCTTGAACTCCAAAATTTTGTTCGTGAAATATCCATGTAACTTAGACATAAAGTTTCTTGAATATCCTTTATGTGTTAATGAATATTAATTAATACAACCTGCTTGGAGTTTCCCCTATGGTACTCACACCCCTCAAAGGGTCGGTTCCAGTTTTTCTCTGTTTAGATATAGTATGAATCCTTGGTCAGACTTGCTTTATCTATTCATGGACAGTAAGAGCAAGCTGAGGATATTCCCCACCCTTTTCAACTCACAGCAAGAATCAGCCTCTCATACTATCTAGTCCTAGGTTCTGCTGAATCAGTGCTTGCCTGGGAAGTATCTGTTTGAAGTTTTTTCCTTTCATTATAATAGAAGGTAGTATCAAGGGAGGCAGTCCTTAATATTTCTGCCCTGTCTACTAACATTAACATGAATATGGTATTTCAAAAATATCAGTATACGTAAAAATAGTTGAAAATGATTACCTTGCATGAGAATTTGCAATGATGCAAAGTAGCATTATGCTATTTGTTATTATTTAAAAATTTTTATTCCTGCAATGCTCTCTTCAATTAGCTTTCCGTCTCTTGCCTTTTATGTAGTCTGTTCATAATGATGCCAATCAAATTACCATTAATGCTAGTATATATTCACTGGCTGTATCTACATATAGAAGGAGAATGGGAGAATTCTGGACCAAATGAACCATCTGCTGTCTATTTCCATTCCCAACCATTATCTGCCCACCCCATCCCCTACTTGTAATTCTGGATATACCTCCTATGTCAACCTGAATTTGGTAATCTTGAAGAATTTTCAAAACCATCACACAGTCTATCAATTAAGCACTTACTATATACCAGGGACAATGCTAAATACTTGGGATACAAAGAAAGGCAATAGACAGTCCCTGCTCTCAAGGAGCTCACAGTCAAATGGAAGAGAGTGAAAAGCAACTATGTACAAATCAGATAGAGACAGGAAATATGGGAAATAATCAACAGAGGGAAGGCATTAGCATCAGCAGGATCAGTGAAAGCTTATCATAGAAAATGGGATTTTAGCTAGAACTTAAAGGAAGCTGGGGAAGCCAGGAAACAGAGATGAGAAGGCAGAGAGTAGCTGAAAAACAGGATCTTGTTTGAGGTTCCTTGCCAGAACACAATGGTTTTAGAAGGTAGGGTTTATTATTATTATTACTGCTAGAAAGATGAGCATATTTGATCTTCCATTTATCTTTTCAGAACCACATGGTGGATAGCTCCTAAGCCCCAATTTATGGTTTACTTGTTCAGCTTTGTTTCCAAAGATTTAGGGCCCTCACATTCTATAGATTTCTCTACAATATTTTTCGTTGTTCCATTTATATTATTTGGAATTAGGTACCCAGAACCTTTGGGGGCAGCTAGGTGGTGCATGAAACAGAGTGCTAGGCCTGGAGCCAGGAAGACTCATATTCTTGAATTCAAATATGGCCTCAGACACTTCCTGTGTAACCCTGGGCAAGTCACTTAACCTTGTTTACCTCAGTTTCCTCATCTGGAGAACTGGAGAAGGAAAAGGCAAACTACTCTAATATCTCTGCCAACTCCCAAATAGGTTTGTAATGAGTAGAACACTATTGAAAAATGACTGAATGAGAAACCTAGAACCTTTGGAGTTGTCATAAACATTTCTTACCTAATCAAACTAAAGACTTCATTTAGGAGAGTAGTGTCAGTGAAATATAAAATGGTGCTACTAATCCATACATAAGGCCGTATATTGACTTAGAAAATCACATATCAACAATACCTATGTTCTTTATATTTAAAAAAATTTTGTCAAATATTTCCCAATTATGTTTTAATGTAGTTCAGGCTTCTCTTGGGAGAGTTCAGGGCTTTATGCTTTTGACACTTCTGATTTTAGGCATACTAAAATCACTTAGTAGTTCCTTTACTCATTCTCCTATAGTGTTGAGATATATTGATCCTCATGACATTACTACATTTACGTAGGTTGTTCATTCATTTTAGTTGTGTCAGACTCTTCATGACCGCATCTGGGGATTTCTTGGCAGAAAAACTGGAGGGGTTTGCCATTTCCTTCTCCAGCTTATTTTACAGATGAGGAAAATGAGGCAGATAGAGTTAAGTGACTTGCCCAGGGTCACACAAGTAGTACGTGTTTAAGACCAGATTTGGACTCAGGAAGATGAGTTTTTCTTATTTTAGGCCCAGTACTCTATCCACGACATCACCTAGATGCCCCAATTTACATAAGACTCTTTGAATATCTTTTCAGATGAACTGGCAGGAACTGCAACAATCACTTGAGAAAGAATAATTTTCTTTTCATTAATTACTTATAGTGACTACCTTTATTGATTACAGCAGCTAGGTGGTGCTTTGGGTAGAGCACTAGATCTGGAATCAGGGAGACCCAAGTTCAAATCCAACCTTAGACATTGACTAATTATGTGTCACTGGGCAAGACCCTTAAACCCTCAGTTTTCTCATCTGTAAAACGGGGATAATGATAGTACCTACCTCCCAGAGCTGTTATGAGGATCCAATAAGATATTGGCAAAACATTTTGCAAACCTTGAAGTGCTATATAAATACTAGCTGCTGTTATTATTATGTATGCCAGCAACTGCTTATCACAGCATCTTGCCTATTTTCTAAACACTTTCCTCATCTATATAATGGGAATAACAATACAGTATAAATACAACATAAAATTTAAAGGTAAAATAATTCATTATTTTCATGGAGAGACTACATGGTACCATTTAATTCTTGACTTAGAGGATCTGCATTCAAACTAGAGTGCTGCTATTCACTTCCTTCAACACTTTGAACAACACTTCTCTGAACCTCAGTTTGACATCAGTAAAATGAGGTGGCTGGTTTGTGGTAGATGATCTCCAAGGTCTCTTTCATGTTTAATTTTATGATGTGATCAACATATAAAACACATGACCTTATTGTGACTCAAAAAGTGTTTCATTGTTAGAAAAATGTAAAAAAACCCACCATTTTAATGTCCAAAACATAAGTTAAAGGTAATTTCCCACAGTTAATAACTGGGTAACAATAATAATAATGAAGAAAATAGGGGAGAGGATAGCAGCTAACATTTATTATAGGGCTTTAGTATTTGCAAAATACTTTATAAATACTATTTTGTCTCCAAAACAACCCTGAGAAGTAAGTTCTATTATTTCATATGAAGAAATGGAAGCAAGCAAATAGACATTAAGTGACTTGACCAGGGTCACATTTGAACTCAGGTCTTCTGACTCCAGGTCCAATTGTATTCACTGATAAAGGAAAATATATTTCAAAATAGGATCTAATTCCCTTCTACATCAGTCCTTTTATATAAATTTCATTATACTTTGTGTATAGGAAATGAATTTTTATAAATTTCCAACTATTCTGTTATGATAAGTCTCTAAGACAAGTACAACAAAATTCACTTTAATGGTAAAGATCAAAGGATCCTCAGGTAAATTATTTGGCTGAGGGAAAAGAGTAATGTGCATTTAGGAATAGTAGTACTTGTATTGCTTATATTTCAATCTCCTAAGACTATTTTTAATAGTGACCCTGAAAATAAGGAAAGAAGGAAGGAAAAAAGAAAGGTAGGAAGGAAAAAATAAGGAAGAAAGAAAGATGTATGTATATACAACTATAGTCTGTCTTTTAATACAAGACAGATGTTTTTCTATGATGGTAATATAAGTTTACAGATTTCCACTAAATAAAAAAGGCATAAAATAAAAATTTTAACTAGAAATCATTCTATAACATAAAAGCTTGTACAATATTTATTTTATGTTTTAAATTTTTTTAGTATTGATCAACATCATAGTTTGAGGAACTGAGTTGTAGCCTTGAAAATTATGAATCATGTCAACAAGTAATGAGAAATTATTTTGAATAGTCTATTATTTAACAAATATGGAAACCAATCTCATTTAGAACAATGGAAAAATGCATAATCAAATGTTGTGTTGTAAGGTAATATAACAATTGCTCTTATACTTGAAATAACCTCAAAAAATTTTAAATAATGAAAACTATACCCCAAAGCACTATGCTACATAAATTTTGGATAAGTTAATCCTATTATTCTATAGGTAAAATGAAATGAGTAACCTCTATGTTTTTATATGTTTAAAACTGGTTTTAATTTTTAAAATTCAGATTCAGATTGACTCCTGAATTGAGATGCCAATTTTTAGACCAGAGAAAATCTCATGGCTAAGATAGATTTAAGAGTCTTCACAGAAATGCTGACACAACCTTAGCTATAGATGCTTGAGTGTATGTCTATAATTCTTTTTCCCTCAAATATTATACTGCAAAGGTTCAAGCAGAGGAACCTGCAGAATATTTAAGTAGTTGAAAACAATTCTGTAACCACAACAAACTTATGAAACTGTGACACTATTTGCCCATGAGTGTAAAATACTGAAAAGCTACAGCCCTCTAGAAATATCAATGATTTGGATGGTAAAATACAGGTAACTAGATGAAATCGACATTTTAAAAAGTCATTTGCCTTTCAAAGCATGTAGTTACATTTAAGCTGATGCAATGCAAAAAGTTTAAAACATTTTTTTCTTTTTCCAAACCTCTCGACTTATTTAGCATCTTTAACCGCTAATCAGAGGTAATGTAATAGGATAAGATTATAAGGCACCAAAAATTTAGGATGAATATTGAAAAAGCTTTTTCCATTAGGAAATCTATTAAGCTATAAAATATTCTTCCTTGAGAAGGAATCAGGTTCAAATGTGTAAGGCATTTAAAATTGGAATGGACAGCACAATACCCAAAAAGACCAAGAGAAGAAAGCTTTTACTGGGAGGTGGCTAGACCAGATGGCTTAATTCTCTAATTCTAATTCAATTCTAATTCTTCTCCTTCCTCCACCCCTTTTTAATGTCTAAGGTAGGGGTAGCAATAATGAGGTAATTATGCAACACCAGAGGAGACTGATACACATTAATTTCAAACTACAGACAACTCTTCTGTAGTGACCATGACATGGTCTAAGTAGCAGAATTATTTTCTCCTCATTGTCATTTAGGTAGTAGTTGAACAGATGACTATTAATTGTATGCTGTGAATTAATGTTTTGATGTTTATTGACTTGAATAATATAAAGCAAATTGTGATTTATGAGTGGAAGATATTCATGAGTTACCACTTCTGGCTAATATGATACCAGTTGAGTTTCTCAGTGCATATAGCATATTAGACTATAGAACAGAGAGTGAGTGTAAGCAGTGAACTATATTAAGCAATTATTCAAATGGAGAAGTTATCAAATTCCAATAATATCAATATGTTGTAGGATGATATTAGATAAAAGGATCTACATAAGATATATTAATTTATGTTGCAAATATTATGATTTTAAAACCACCTGAAAAATTAATACTCTGAAGTAAAATTTTACTTTATATACTTTCAGTTTTAAAATGCAATCATTATGTTAGCAGGAAGATAATTTGGTAAATACAGCAATATTCATTTTTATTTATTAAAACCCCGCCAAATCTTAACCTTCATTTTCAGCTGGATGTTTTATTTAATTTCACATTCTTTTTATCATTTACATTTTGCTAATGTACAAAAATAATGAGTTTTAACTTATGCAAATTTATTAAAAGTTCATTAAACAGATCTTTCATTGTGTATAGTGTGGTGATACAACATTTTTTTTGCATCATAAATTTAAATTGTAATTTCTCTCGATAGTATATGAGGATAAGAATTTCATCTAGTTAATAATTCCTTTTAACAAAATATGCTGGTCAGTAAAAATTTCAAAGAACAGAAGATATTCCCAAATTAGTATATACATTTTGCACATACCTATTTACTAATCCCACAATTTGGGTTCTAAGAATATACTAGTCATTTGAAATACTGAACATCTGAGACACTAAAAAAAATATACAGTGACAGGCAACATACTGGCATTCTTTACTCCCCCCCCCCAATATTTTTCAAATCAGCAGCCTATTGTTTTCTTCAAAACCCTAGATATCACATTAGTAATTACAAAGAAAAGAATCCTAATCAGCATTACAATATCAAATAACTATAACATTATTTATTTATTTATTTTTGTGCAAACTGTGTAGTGGGGTCATTTGATGGTGGAGTTGACAATGTTAACATAATCAAAGTTTCAAGATGCTTCCCCCCCTTACCATTGTTCCATTGTTTCAAATTACCTTTAGCTCTAAAGAGGGTGTTCTTGAATTGTACAGAGAATTTTTCTTAAAAAGAATATTTTCTATCATCTGAAAACAGCTCTTTATCTGAACACTATTTTCATATCAAATTGAGCAGCTGATTTTTAATTTCCAAACCCAGTGGCATTTATCTAGTAGCTGTTGGGCCATAACAAAGAAGCTCAATATCAGGTGGAAAAGGTGGAATAAAGCTACAATACTGTCTAAAGGGGCAAGTTTTAATCCATCCTTTTTGATATCTACTGGGAGTGTATGTGTGGGGGGAATGTTTTAATTTAGAACTGTCCTGTCAGCTACTATGTTTTCCATTCACATCCCAAACCCCTTGTGTTGTTCAGTTGGAAGCTGTGCTATAAGAATGTGAAGAATGTAAACAGCCTTTTATTGTCCAAAAGGATAGCAGTGTTTAAGAAATGTGTGGCTTATCACAGGGCTGCAGCTCTGTACTTCACCACCATGATAAAGTGCTATAGGGGGAAAAACACATTACAAGACAAGCACAACCCCAAAATGGATTACAATTCTACAATAAGCTTTCTTAAAAACTAATCAATCAACTTATGCCACGATGTTAGAATCGAGTTCTTAAGGAGGATACATAATCCTTTCAAGATTTATTATGTATTCACTATTTATTCATTATGTATTGGAGTATAAGTGACCAAAACCACCCACAAAACATGAAAGCCTTTTAGATACATAATAGGTGGTAAGTAAACTTTTGCAATATGACCTCAAAGTGATCTGTCCTTATAGTAAATGCATTCATGAAGACATTGTACATACAGAAGACAGATACCTATACTCCTCATGTTTTCAGTTTTACTCAAACATACTGGAGAAGTCTTACTTTTTTTTTTCAAACTGTTTTTTATTAGGACCCTATTGTAAAAAGTCTAACTAAAAAGAGTAAGTATTGAGACTCTGCATTGTATATCAGTAAACCTTGGGAAGTCAGTAAATAAATTGATGCTATTATAATATGCAAAATAACATGCCTAATTTTACTTTGACTTTAAATGAGTTAACAAATATCCACTCTTTGTTACCTAGGCCAGACATCAAGAAAATGAATAGAAAACAGTGTAGGGACAGGGTTTGTTTTTTTTTAATGTTATAAAACTGTGGGTGGAGGTGCCTTCAGGTGGGCTCTCAAAAACAGGAAAAGCCTTTAAAGTCAGCCCATATAACTTTCAAATCAGCATCTATGCTCCTCAAAGTCTCAGTATCTAATCATATTGATACAATTTTTAAAACTTTTACCAGTTTTTGGTGGTATTTTTAAGGGGTGTGTGTGTTAAAAGTCTGCACTCCAAGTTCTTACAAAGAGATTGAGTTGGGTTGAAACAGAAGTGCATCGATGAAAAACTAAAAGAAATCATGGTATAACCTCCCCCCCCCCCAAAAAAAAATACCAACACAACCTTCTCTTCCCCATAGCACCAATTGTATTAGGACAGTCAAGTACCTTGATGATAAGAAAATAAGAAAAACTGATCAGATGCTTACAACCAGATACTTAACCAAAACAAACCAAAAGTTGCTTTTTTATTCTATTTTTAAAAGTTATTTTAATTAAGGTTTTGATTTGAGGTTTCCATTCAACATAATTAGCTAACGACAACGAATTAAGACAAACTGCAGGAAAGGAAGCATGACACCACGCAGGGAACTAGCTCAGTCATGAATTGGACATGGATTTGGTCTCGATCTTTCAACGACCTTAAAAAAAACCCTACCTACTTCACTCCCGGCCGGCACTGGCCAAGAGCCGGCGGAAAGGTACCCACGGAAGACTCTGCGGTTCCCTGAGAGCTCCGGCAGGGAGTTGCTGGTGAAAGTTACATCCTGCCACCCACCAGCAGACAGAAAACCCCAAGTCTTCTACCAGAACCAGAGGGAAGGGGGAAAAAAAGGCCATCTGCCCCCAAAGTCAACCCTCTTCCTCGTTTTCGACCCCCTCCCCATATTACACCAGTACATCTGGTACTGAACAGACCAGCCTTATCTTTATAAGGGAGAGAGAAGCAGTCAAACTCAGGTGTGGGGCAGCGCTGCTGGGGATATCTATAACCCAAACTAACGTTCACAGCCCCCCAAATCATCCAAAATAAGAATTTTAAAAAGAGAAGAAAAGAAACTTCAAACTCCTCCAAACCATCTTTTAAATTTAATTTGTAGGAAGGTGCCCCACCGCTTAGTTTCCCCCATCTCTGTCAGTCCCCGTATTCGCCCCCTGGGTCCTCTTTACCTTGGTCCTCATCAGCTTTTTACCCACTTCCCCGTTTTCCTTCACATGCCTTCCTCAAGCATCCCTACATCCAGTCCATGTCCCCCAACCCTAACCCTATCAGCGTCTCTCCCTCCTCACCTCCAAGTCCCTTCTATTCCTCCAGTTCTACCTTTGCTCCCTCCCACCTCGCCTTTGTAACTGGCCGGGGGCTCAGCTTCCTTCACCCTCCAGGCTGGGCTAACATTTCCCGCCGAAAAGCTCCCACGGGCAGAGAGAGCCCAGGAGAACGGGGCCAGCGCGGGGCTGTTGAGGGCGTGGGAGGCCGAGACATAGAATTGGGGGCTGCGGGCAGGGGCCACTCACCAGCTGGAGGAAGCCCGGGACCACGACAAGGGGCAGGGGCCGCAGGTACATGGTTCCGGCTCTGCGTCTCACGAGCTCCACTCCCTCGCTTGTCTCTTGCACATCTCCACTTCGGGGGGCAGTACTGAAGAGGACAGGGACATGCCACTGCGCTTTCCTCTCCCCCACCTTCTTTAAAAAAAAAAAAACTCCAAACACCGAACTGAAGGGTGGGTGGGAAAGAATGGGGAGGGCTATATATAGGGCGTGAAGAGAGGGAAAGAGATCTGAGCCCCCCCCACCCCACCCCCACACGCACACCCCTTCAAGGAGACAAAAATAATAAAATAAATTCTGAGCAACCAACACTAACAAAGTCCAGTCCCTGAGCAGAGCGGGGGTTCCTTTGCCTTGGCTGCAGCGGGCAAACTGAACTGGCTGCCAGTGGGCACCAGGCAGTGGCGGCTGCCTCGCGCTATCTGCGGCTCCTTCCTTCCCCTAGCTCTGTTTCCACTGCTGCGGCCGCCGCGCAGCTGCCTTCTTGGACGGAGAAGAGCGGGGCTGGTTCAGGAGTCCCAGGGGAGTCCCGGGAGGCCCCGTTCCTCCTCCCCTCCACCCCTCACTCCCGCCCAGCAGGGGGCTGGTCCAGGGCAGCTCAGCGGCAGAAGCGAGCCCAGCCCACCGGCTCTCACTTTGGGGGGAGGGGGCGGCAAAATAAGAAGTGGGGAGTGTGGAGGACGGGGGTGGGGGGGGGAGGTGGAGACCAAGGCGAAAGAGTGCAAAACAGAATTCTAGCATGCAGGGGGACCGGGTGAGATGAGGCAGCGGCAGGGGTAGGAAGATGGGGGGGGGTTATTAAAGAAGATCCAGGGTGCAGTTTCAGAGGGAAGCCTGAGGCTGGGGATAGAAAAAAAGGGATAAGATGTGAGGAAGAAGCTAGAGAAGTGTTAAGGCTACTAGAGAGTGAGTTAAGAGAATGATTAGAGCAAGCTGAACTAGGAAGGAGTAAGGGAGACCATGGCGAAGTCTAAAGAGGCAGATGAAGTCGGTTAATGGGGAAGTTAGGGGAGTTCTCAGAATGATGACTGTGACTGGCAGAGAGTTAGGGCTTGAATGTCAGTGACCTCTACACCTGCAGGGTATGCAGAAGTGGAAGGTGTTTAGGAAGTATGCCCAAGCTAGCCAAAGCGAAATTAGGTTTTCAGGAGGATAGAGTAGTCACCTAGAGATACTTTGGAGGTAGGGCAAGGGCTGTGATAGTGGAGAGAGTGAGAGTAATTCTCCAAGTATCGCCTTCAGGTTATTCCTTGTTTGGGTCGAGACAGCGCGGTACAAAATAGACCAACAGAGTTGTGCAGAGATTGCCTTCCAGAGTACAGTAGTATGAGCAGCTCCTATGTCTGTCCTTCACCTCTGGACCTTGCCATCTCACTTTAGTCTGAGGAGATTAAGGAAGACCACACTCAATAAGCTGGAGAGTGTATGCCTTCCATCCTGTTTGCCCCTACCCTATTTCTCAGTCCACTGGGAAAAGCATCCTTGTATTGTATGTGCACACCCCTTAGGGACTGAGATTTGGTGAGGAAAATTAAAGGTCAACAGAGAAGGAAAGAAAAGAGAAGAGGCAAGATTGTTATTTCACTTATAAGATTTGGCCATTTTTTGTTTGAATTTTTAAAAGGGATACTTCTAATGGTTTCTAACCCATCTCCCTTCCCCTCTCCTCAATTAAATGAAAAAATTTTTAAATCCATAATAAGAATTCTAAATGCTCACATTTGAATTAAAACATCCTCAGCCCTGAAGCTCAGCCACACTCCTGGATAGGAATTCATGATCAGGACAGAGCTTTTGCTCCTATGGTTGGCTGAGACTTCAGTATCGGGAGGATGAGGGACAATGTATAAAGCATCCCTTGAGTATGGGAGGATTGGGAAATATGTTTGTCCTAAATAACCCTCAAAAACAGGAAGTGTCCTGCCCACCACTCTACTTCCATTTCTTCTTTTCTGTGGAATAAAATGCCTAGTTCCTTTTATCCTTTATATCTTGTGATTTTCAAAATAAGTGAGGAGAAGGAAACAAATCTTTGACCTATAAGCTCCTGTAAAAAATATATGTGAAAATTCTAGAATATATTATTATAAAGACAACTAAGAAAAATAGTGGTCTCTGGGAGCCAGTATGGGTTCACTTAAAGCCATCATATTGAGTTCACATGTTTTTTGTTAATCAGATTATTATGTCAGCAGATCAGGAAAAGGCTTTAACTATAATGTATCTGGATCTTAATAAGATATTTTACAATGTATCTCATGATAACTTTAGATTGAGCTAGATGTGGGGTGGATGGTAGTTGAGTTATATGATAACAGTAACAGCTAACATTTATGTAGCACCTACTATGTGCCAGGAACTTTACAAATATTTTCTCATTTGATCCTCAGAACAACCTGGGAGGTGGGTGCTATTATTATCCCAACTTCACATATGAAGACACTGAGGCAAAGAAAGGTTAAGTGACTTGACTAGGGTCATACACCTGGTAAGTGTCTGAGGCTGGATTTGAACTCAGGTCTTTACTGCAGGCCTAGCTATCTAATGTGTCACCTAGCTGCTCCCGCATATGACTTTATAGCTGACATAGTAGCATACTCAGAGTGTTGATTGATGGAGTACCATCAGTGTGGAGGGGCAGATCTCTAGTGGCATGCCACAGGAGTTTGTTCATGGCTCAGTTTAGTTCATTATTTTCCAATAACTTGGATGAATAAATAGCATGATTATCAAATGTATATATGACAATGCTGGAAGGGAATGTTAACTAATTGGATGACAGGATCTAAAAAGAACTTGACAGGCTTAAAGGACAAGCTTAAACTAAAAGAGTGAAAAATAGAAAGTCATGTACTTCTACACAAAAACAATCAACTATACATGGGAAGAGAATAGGATTAACAGAAGTTCATGTGAAAAAGTTTTAGGGGTTTCAGATTACAAAAAAAATTAAAAATGATTCATGTGATGTGGTTGCCAAACTGAAGCAATATTCATCCTCATTAGTAGAGTCAGTGTGTTCAAAACAAGGGAATTTTAGTCCCATTGTATTCTTTGATGGTTAATCCACATATGGGATTTTATATTTATATATTTATATATATTATATATATAAATAAATATATATATATATTTATATCCTCATCATCCCAAGCATGATGAGGAACTTGAAACCATGACAAATGAGGAACAGTTGAAGGAACTAGGAATGTTTAGAACTGGAAAAAAGAAGTCCTAAGGGAAGTAAATACTGTCTTCAAATATTTGAAGGTCTGTCAGTGATGGCCATTCCATAAATCCCACGAGATTAATGAAGGCAGCAGCTGCACAAGTTTTTCAGCTGACTGTGGTGTGGGTAAGTGGAAGAACAATGTTGACAGACAAATATACAGGCTTGAAACTCATCTCCTCTTGTCCCCCATTCCATCTTTGAGTGTAAAGACTTGAATTCTTGACCCTTTTTCTGTCACCTGCCATATTGTACTGTACCTCTCACCTCCATTTAGATAGGAGCTTCCTCTTTACCCTTCCCTATCTACTCTTTAAACAGGAAGGGTTCAATTATCATTGTGGAATCCTTTTGCTAGAACTTGGTCAAAACCTTTTCCAGGTCTTGGCTGTTCTGGCCAGCATAGGCATGTAGAAGGATTAAATAGGCTTTCTCTGAATGTAGAATACAGAAGGAAGAACTAAGAAAGAAACTAAAAAGCAAGAACTAAGAAAGAACTAAACTCTGGCCCATGGACCACTCCTATTTTCCTACATTTTTCCTTTGTTAGTTATATCCATTCCCCTGGCTTTTAATGATAACCTCCACATTAATGACTTCCAAATCTTTGACTCCATGTCTGTTTTTAACTTATATTTCAAGATGATTTATTTCCAAGTACCTTCTGAATATCTTCACCCTATTTGGATTTTACCTCTTGAACTTCAAACTAAATGTGTCTCAAACTGAATGTACTATCTTTTCTTTTTTTCCCCCCAAAAGCTGCATCTTTATTTCTGTTGATGGTGCCATCATGGCACTGGTCACTGGGACTTGAAGCCTTGATGTCATCTATGAATCTTCTCTTTTTCTCGTCCATGACATTCAAAAGGCAGCCTGAGATTGAACTCTTGAGTTCAGATCCTATCTCAGATACTTGTTAGCTATGTGAGTCTAGGAAATTAACTTAACCTAACTGTTCCTTGCTTTCCTCTGTTTCTAAATCTATGATCCAGCTCCATGTAATCAGTAAGGAGAATTAGAATTTTTAAAGGATTATGTCCAAACTCACCTCAGTTATGTGACCAAGTCCAGTTTTCTGATGGTTACAGATAAAGTACAAAGGAAACATTGACTCCCACCTTTCTATACCAACCTGCAGCCTCATTTGTAATTGTACAGACTGCTTTACTTCTCTCTCTCTCCCTCTCTCTCTCTCTCTCTCTCTCTCTCTCTCTCTCTCTCTCTCTCTCTCCCTCCCCCCCCCCTCTCTCTTTCTCTTTCTCACACACATACACATGCACACACACTAAAGTGTCCTCTCCAAGATACCTTCTAAGGAATGGTAACCTATTTAATTCTATCCTGATGCATTTACCAACATTGAAACATTGAATACCTCAAAGATGTTTTTTCCTTAAGATTGCGAGCAGTTAAAAGGTTCTTAAGGCTAAAAGGGACCTAGAGGGATATATCTGTTAAGATTAACTCTTTGGGTCTAGACAAGTTCCAATCCAATCCAGTCTGACAAGCATTTATTAAGCATCTAAGTTCATGATGCTGTACCAGGCATTGGGGATACAAGGTCAAAATGAAAAATAGTTCCTGCCCCCAAAGAGCTTTCATTCCACTACAGCAAAACAATAAGTGATCATAGACAAATTTCACATGTGGTAGGATAAGATTGGTTAGTGGAGAAGGACATCAGAAGAAGCATGACAAGATAAGTATACCTTCTGGACAAGTTTTAGATCCCCTTCCAGGCAATGTGAGAAAACTAGAAAGGGTCCCACATGATTAACAAAGGTTAGGCCAATTAAAGACAGCTATTCTTTTTTGATAATTGGAACATTGGTAGCAATTTTCCCCAATCTTACTCTATCTCAACATGCAATTCCTACAATATTCCTTTATTCATACCCATATCATTCTCACTACACTGAAGGTAATTACTATCTCCTTTGTTTGAATATAATACTAATCTCTATCTTCTTTTCATGGTTATTGGTATTACATATTGGTATATGTGTTAAGATACTTTATAATCTCCTTATTTGTCAATGTTGTCTTTCTCAAGAAAATAGCAAGAAACAGTTTACTTTAATTAAGTTTGTAGGATGTCTCCTGAAAGTGATCTATCACAGTAATATATAGAATGACTACTACAATGTCAGTGGAAACAATACTAAAAGACAGGCAAAATTTAAATAAATAAATAAGTGAATAAACTAATGAAATAAACAATTGAATGAATGAATAAAAGAACAATGTTAGCTGCAGATAAATGATTAAACGTATTTCTGTCTTCTCAGTAGAGGGTAGTATGGGGAGGCCTATGAATAGTACACACTCATAGGTCTTTTATCTGTGTTGTTTTATTAACTTTTTCTTTCTTATGAGAGTGAACTCTGTGGTGAATAAGAGGATGTGATATTATGAAATTTTTCTTGCAAAAAAGGGGGCATCAGTTAACTTTTAATTAATTAATCAATCAATTAAAGATCTTTTTTTTCCTCAGAATTTTCATAACATGTGGCCTGAACTTTTCCCTTGTGCTTTCCATAGTCTTCACTGGGCAATTGTTATTTGTGTACTTTTATTTCTTACTATTAGATTGCAGGTTCATTAAGAGCAAGATCTATATTTTATCTATTTCTGCCCAAGGTACTTAATACTTTATACTAAGTACATTGAATATAGTTAGTGCCTAGTAAATATACACTAAATTTGCTGCCTTGTTCTTTGTCCTGCTCAGAAAGATGTTTAGTAATAAAAATATATGTAAATATTTTGTATATTTATTTTTTATTGATTTAGATAATATATTTAGATATGTAGTATATCTAAATATATAGTATGTATAATATATACATGCTATGTATATGTCCACATTCTACATATTTACCTATTTACATATGTACTTCATATTCTTTTCTATCTATCTATCTATCTATCTATCTATCTATCTATCTTATCTATCTATCCACACACATACACATACATACATTCTTGGCTAGGGCAATTTTCTTTTCTTGGACAATAGGAATAGACTCCAGCTCTCCATATGTGAATCATAGAGAAGAGGAGATCGAGTATTTTTATTGCGTTGGGAAGAAAAAAGGAGGAAACTAGGGAAAATATCACCAGCCTTTAGCTAAATTCTCAAAAGATAGGTTGCTGTTGTAAATTTATTCTCTTCTTTGCCTCATAGTCATTGTTGGTAATCTGATTCAATATCAACCTAAAGACTCTTTTATTCCCATTATATTCCCTGATTTCTCAGAATCTAGGATCTAATCCTATGGGTGCTAAGAATCCAGATGTTATGTCTGGAGGAGAAAGGAAATAATGTCATAATTGGAGTAGTTTCATGAGATAGGAGGACTAGGTTTTGGTAGCCATGCTTACAATCAGATATATTAACATCTAAAACAGAGAAGTAGACTGTGTTATTGACTCCTATTGGTGCCCCACCATGTGTAGCTTTCAGTTTTCTTCCTCTACCTTCCTTTTTCCCATCTTCTGCCCTCATTCTCCCACTCTCTTCAGCATCTTTGCTCTTTCTTGTAGTTTCTTTTGTCAGTGGCACTTAAAAATTTTGCTGAAACATTTCACCAATGCCACATGATAAAAGATTTCCCAAATGGCTTTAGAGTAATACTAATATTTTGTCCTTTGGGTAATAGATCAAATGAGACAATATCTGTAAGATGCTCAGCACAGTGCCTGGAACATAGTAGATGCTTAATAAATGCTTATATTCCCATTTCTCCCCTTCTCCCCGTTAGATTTTCTGATTGAAAATTGCCATGATAGTATGTAGGTATAACTCCAAGTTCTTCTCTTTTCCTTTCCCTTCATGATGTAACCAAGTGAGAAACTTTTTCCTTACTCTATTGGAAAGAGAAGAATAGATATAAGTTGAGTTAGTTTTGATGCCAATGGCAAAATTTATTTGGAAATGGCCAGGATGTTTGAGAGACTTATTAACCTGAAGGACATATATGGCCTCAGGGAGATTAAGGAATCTTGAAAAACAATTATTTAGGGATTATTTTTTAAAACCGCATTTAACTTGTGGGACATTATTCTATCCACTCCGGTATTGCTTGCATGATTCATCATGGAATAGAGGTGACTCTAAGGTTTTAACGGCTGTACCAGTGGAATATAAGCTCTGGCAAACCCTGCCAGGCAGGAAAAACTGGAAATAGGAGTTAGGTAACAGGCTTTGTGACTCTTATTGGGGTCCTTCCCAGTTAAGATCAGAGTTCATTATCAGTGGTTTAAGCATCATGTGTTTTTTTTTTCTTCAGTATAGCAACTCATTAAAACCATCTACCAAGGCTTAGATAGGCTGTCATATCCATTAATGAGAACATCCATATTAATAAAATCACAGATTCTTTGAAGAAGGACTGTGCTTCAGAAACTGTTGCAATATCTTTTTTATTGTTTTACTTCTGTATATGATTTAATTATATAATTAATATGTATGCATCTTTGACTTTGTTGATAGGCTCACTGGAGCCTAGAAAATAAGTGTCACATAGGCATAAGAAGAGGGTTAAATGTAAGTGTAGTCAGTTGTACTCATCATAATATATTATTCTTTATGTAAGATCAATTATAGTCCTGTGAATTTAAAACTATATCATAAGCTCCTTGGGGATTAGGGTGTTATCTTTTTCTATTTATTTTCCCACATTGTCTAGCGTGATGATGTGGCTACAGTGGATGCTCCATACTTGGTGTTGATTGGCAATATACAAATATACATGGAATAGCATAAAATATAGTATTTTGAATCAGTAGCTATGGCCCTCCTTTCCCTCCCTCCTTCTCTCCCTTCCTTCCTCCCTTCCTCCCTTCCTCCTCCTCCTCCTCCTCCTCCTCCTCCTCCTCCTCCTCCTCCTCCTCCTCCTCCTCCTCCTCCTCCTCCTCCTCCTCCTTCTTCTTCTTCTTCTTCTTCTTCTTCTTCTTCTTCTTCTTCTTCTTCTTCTTCTCCTCCTTCTCCTCCTCCTTCTCCTCCTCCTTCTCCTTCTCCTCCTCCTCCTCTTATTCCTCCTCCTCCTCTTCCTCCTCCTTTCTCAGTTGGTATCCTAAAGAATATATTTTGTTGAGAGCTGATGAAAACAGAACTAAAGATTGGTCATCTACAATGATTTCAGGACATCTAAGTTATATATTTATTGGTCGTGTGACTGCGTACCAATCATTTTTATTTCATGGAACATAGTTGCTTCATCTCTGAAAGGAAAGGGTTGAATTGGATAAATTCTAAGGTGATTTACAATTATAAAATTCTGATAAAATTTGTATGATTTTAAGAATCATCCATTTGAACAATTATATGAAGCTTAATATATTTGTACTTTCCCTCTTTCACTTCACTGTATCTATTCTCCCCAAATATACTTTTTAAACTACTGTCCTTCATTTCCTTTCGGGAAAGACTATAGAACACAACTTTTTAAATTAAAGTCCATGGACTTAAAAGTGTTTTGATAACTCTATTTCAATATAGTTGATTTCATTTATAATCCTATACATTTTATTTTATGCATTCAAAAACATTACTTACAGAAGGTTCCCAAATGCTTTGCCAGGCTGACAAAGGGGTCCATGACACAAGAAAAAGTTAAGAATTCCTGTACTATGGAAAAAAAAAAGAATGGGGTGGCTAGGTGGCGCAGTGAGTAGAGCATCGGCCCTGGAGTCAGAAGGACCTGAGTTCGGATCCGGCCTCAGACACTTAATGCACACACAAACAAAAAAAAACCTAGCCGTGTGACCTTGGGCAAGTTACTTAACCCCAAATGCCCTCCAAAAGGCAAAAAAAAAAAAAAAAAAGAATTCCTGTACTATGTCTTTAAGAGGTGGCACCTAAGTTTTTTAATGGATAATCATAGAACTGGGTATACTTACGAAATAACTCTATGAAACTATGAATTTCATCTGAAATATTCTTTGCCCACCCCAGTGGGAGCCCCATTGTATATAGAAACAGTAAGACAGACCTGTATACTAAAAAACTATGTTTTTATTTGTTCATTCATTCTTTCATCCAAACCTCTCTTTGTTCATAACCCATCATATAGCCAGAACTTTTCCTCCATGCTATGAGAGGTACAGGTAAATTTTCTAGAGCTTTTCCCCCAAAAGAGCTAATCAAAGGTAACATGATTTTAAGACATATGTAGCAATTAAATAGATAAGATGTCAAAATGGGTCTATGATCACCTGACAAATCAATTGTAAAGACAATAATTACTATAAAGTAGAAATTGTCTTTGTCATTTGTGGAGTAACAGGGAAAAGTTTTTATAAGTATGATAATATATTTGCACTAATTGATTTAGATAAGATTCGAATGATAGTACTTTGCTATAGTGGAACTGGATTGTCCTTTCTGATGACTGCTATACTTATCACATTCCTTAGGAAGACAAAAGCTCAATTTCCTGTGCTGATACCACTTTTCTAGAAGAAAATGTTAGAAGGGGGAAAGAGGTAGCATGGATTTCTGAGTTATCCTTCAGATGAATAGAATAAGTAGATCAATAACCAGTTACTTTGAATTGCAGAAGCAACATAATGCTATTTCCTAGACTATACAAATCACATCTGT
This sequence comes from Gymnobelideus leadbeateri, assembly GCA_011680675.1. Classification (NCBI taxonomy): domain Eukaryota; kingdom Metazoa; phylum Chordata; class Mammalia; order Diprotodontia; family Petauridae; genus Gymnobelideus; species Gymnobelideus leadbeateri. The sequence continues at coordinate 173,284 of WOXC01000137.1, read as the reverse complement.
GCCAACCTGGACTGATCAGGATAAGAGCTTTTGTTATCTTTACTTCTATGTGTCCCTTCATACACCAATGCTTGTGCACACAAGACTGTGTATCTCTATAGTCATCTTTTTCTTTCTAGGTAGCAAACATAATGGGTGTCACACTGGCTATTTCACTTCTTGCCTCTAGTATACAAGTCAGGAGATGTTCAGACAGAAAGTTTACACCTTCCAAGAAGGAGAAAAATAAGGAAAAGGAGCATATAGACAGTATTGTACTACCACTCCTAGCCAATTAAATGAGAACTCCTTAATTTTGAGAAACTTTTCCCCTCAGAATCTCCTAAGTATATTCTTTCTTGAATTTCTTCAATGGACCTGAACTCTTATTAATCCCTTTGCTATGGTATAGATCTCTACCCATCATGACTTGTGTGACTCATTCCCACATACTCCTATAAAACTATAAACATCCAAGTGTGTCCCATTCAACAAACTGTGAATCTTCTTTTATGTCTCCTAATAATATGTTGGTACCAATATATTGGCACCAATACATTGTATATAGTTTTTCATTTCTGCATTCACTATTAGCAAAATGCAGAAAAGATGACATGAAGGAAGAGCATGGAAGAAAACATAATACTATAGCTTTCCCTCAAGAACATGAATCAGGATTATGTCATCTTTTAAGTAAGGGGAAAAGGTATGTCATTTCTTTTTTTCAAAATGAAATGATTCTGAATTCAACAGAACCCTTATGTTGCTGGTGCTAGAAAATGAAGATAACATCCACTTTCTGAGTTTTCTATAATTAAATGAGAGCATTGAAGTGCTATATATTACATAAGGAATGCAATTACACCAGCAAGGATAAGGACAGGGACCTGTGATCATCAGTATATGGGACTCAACATGTTCCCTGCCTTTTAAAGTTTTCTTGAGTTGCCCAGAGTACTAGGAGGTTAAGTGACTTGCTGGGGTCACTCAACCAGAAAGAGTCAGAAGCCTGACTTGAGTCTATTATTGTGCCTCCAGTGAAATATAACTTTCAAGGTTGGCATACTCTAGAATGTTTTCTTTTTTTTTTTTAATTTTTTTTTTTTAAAGCAATTGGGGTTAAGTAACTTGCTCAAGGTTACACGGCTAATCATTATTTATGCGTGGGTGCTCATTTTCTGAGGCCGGATCTGATCTCGGGTCATCCAAACTCCGAGGCTGGCGCTCTTACTCACTGCGCCACCTAGCCACCCCTAGAATGTTTTCTTTAAATAGGACAAATTTAGAAAATTCTTAGAGCAACTTACAGAGGTGGCATTTCCAAGTGCAGATAGTATCACGACTAAGAAAAGTTGACTATAATAAGTTGACTATAATTATAATATAATATAATCAAAAGTTTGTGGTTGGTTGGGCCTTGAGAGGGAGAGAGAAATTGTCTTCCATGATTTTTTTTTACAACTGTTTACTTCTACTTTCCATAGGTCAAAGATGTAAATGTGTCTTTGGTTCCTTCCCCAAATTGAATTTGCAGATGACTTTTTCCTTGATATGGTCTCTCCTCACTCTATTGCCTCTAATGTCATTTAGATTTGCCCTTTCAATGGCTCTCTGCTTCTGGCTTCCTTAGTTCCAGTCAGCTGTGACAAGATGGACAACACATATATGCTACCATTGACTACCTGGCACCACACATACAAATTAACTTTTAGCAGATATATTGTGATTGTTGAACTGCATCAGTTTCTTTTCCTTTCACCCACAGCAGATTATTCAAAAAATCAGTATCAGCTTCTCTTATCACCCTTTACACCTAAGTGATTGTTGAAATATCCTTTATGCACACAGAAAAACATGTCTAGACAGATCAATTCGTCTCTATGCTCAGCAACAGGTTTCAACAAACCAAGTATATTCCACTTGCATTGCAAAGTTAAAATTCATTACTTATTGACATCTAGCTCTCTAGATCTCACCCACCCACCCACTCAATTACAGTATTTGTAAAAAAAAAATGCATTTACATACCCTTCTCTGTAGTAGGATCTTGGTGTTGCATTTTAAGCCTTCTTTATTCTATTTGCCAAAATAGAAGGATGTAACTAGATACATGACTATTATGCAAGTAGGCCTCAGTGTTGGCAATCAGGTGATTTTTAAAAAATGTTTCCATTCCTATCAATGAGTGACTCCTTCCTGTATGTAGACAGTAATTGCTTTGGGAAACAGCTGGGCTAATTTTCCTACACTGATCATAATATACAGGTATGCATTAAGATGCCCCTTGATGATTGGTAGAAAAGCTTCTATTTATAATTACACAGAATTGCCAATTTTCTCCTCCTCTGCTGAGGTACAGATGGACTTATCCATTGCTGGGCTTATCCGTTGTTCATTTAGTAGAGCAAAAATCTCTCCAAGATTTCTCCTCTCTATTTATTGAAATATCTTGAGTGCTATCTACTGGCCAAAGGTGGCACTGCCTACAAATGTAAACAGGAATTTGTACAGAGAAATTATAACTTTTTTAAAAATGGTGCTATAACAGGATGAGGGACATGGTATTTGATTAGTTGTTATTGTAAAGTACAATTTTGAATGAAATGTAAAAATTTACTATCATAGAATAGAATGTTGTGTGTAATGGGTTCAAAGATTAATCCACCTAATTGCCTTCTATTGGAACAACAGTGTTTTGAAATACCATAATATTAGCCGATTAAATAAACACAGACTCAGTTTAAAACATAACAGAAGTATCACACAAAACAATAAAATCCAGCTGCAAAATATTCTATTTTGGAACATGGAAATCACAATAGCATCCATAAAAATATTATTCTATATTCAGTATTTATAGTAGCAGAGGAGACTGGCCTTTATCAAAATGATCCAGAGGTGAGTCTTAAGCCATATATTGCAAATTATTGATATGGTTACCTCCCACACCCTGCCCCCCCCCCCACATATTAGAATGAACCAAAAGTATCATTCCCTTCTATTACATCTCTCATTTCATCTCTAATCTCTCTTGTCAGGGAACTTGGAAAAAAATCATGTTAAGGATATGTGTGTGTGTGTGTGTTTGTATGTATGTATATATGTGGGGAACCTGAAGCCTTTAGGCCACATGTGGTCTTCTAGGTCCTTTGGGGCATCTATTTGGCTCAGTTCAAGTTATACAGAACAAATCCTTTTATAAAGGGGATTTGTTCTATGAAGTTTGGATTCAGTCAAAGGGCCACACTTGAGGACCTAGAAGGCCACATGTGGCCTAGAGGCTGCAGATTTCCTACCCTTGGTGTAGACTATTACTGAATACTCCACTAGTTAGTTATCTCACCAACTAAAACACAATTGAACTCAGGTATTTTCATGCTTGCTAATGGAAAACATCCTTTTTGGATATGTTTATAGGTGTGGCTGAGTTTGAAACATGTGATTTTGTGACTTTCAGATGGTCTATATGTCCCTAATGAACTCCTGATCAGAAAAATTACAGAGGCTAGCCATATGTGTACTTGGGAATAGAGACCATATGAATTGATAATTTTGTGAAATTTTGAAATTGGGGAAGTCACACCCAGTTCTCTGTGTACTCACTGGGGAAAGACCATGACTGACAGTGGGAAATGGGGCAGCAATCACACTTTAATTAGACTTAGTGGGTGGGAGGGTAAAGAGCACAGCAGAGACATCAGTGAAAGGGGTACAGAGTCAGATGGCATGGGGACAGGGCAAGGGTGGGGGAGGAGGAGAGTATAACACACAGAATCATGAATTAGAGTTGGGAACACTAGGCATCATAAACCTGATGGAGGTGGAAGAATCATGGGGGAGGGGAGAATTTGAGATCTCATTTTTATAGCCTTTTTTGGGGGAAGAACAGATTCTTATCTGTGCCACTTTGAGGCAATTCATTAACAAATCCAAATCATTTGGGGTGGCTAGGTGACACAGTGAATAGAGCACCCTCCCTGGAGTCAGGAGGACCTGAGTTCAAATGCTGCCTCAGACACTTAACACTTACTAGTAGTGTGACCTTGGGCAAGTCACTTAACCCCAATTGCCCTGCCTTTCCCCCTCAAAAAAGCAAAAAAAGAAAAAGAGAAAATGGCCACTTGACTACTATAAATACTCAAATAAACTATAGAGAACCTATGAAGGAAGATACTATTCATGTCCAGAGAAAGAACTGATAAACAAGTATGAATAGTATGGTTTTACATATATTTATAAATCTGTATCAAATGGTGTCTTTCTGGAGTTCAGGGTGGGAAGGAGGGATAAAGACATTTCAGAACTTAAAATGTGACAAAAAATTAAATTTTAAAAAATGGCTAAAGATAGTGGACTCTCTCCTCCCATTCCACTGGGGATATGCAGAAATTGAGGCTATTCCTTATGCCATCAGATGCCAAGCTTAACTCTGAGACACATGTTCTCGAATTGTATTTTGAGTCCTTTCCTTTTCCCTGCATTGTTTTTTGTTTTTTGCAGTCCAGCTGCAAAAGGTGGTGGGAATCTGGCAAGAAAAGGCATGTTATCAAAGGTGCAAAGTGTTAACCTAGTTTCATGCTTGCCAAATGTGGGTGTCATGAGTCAATGGGAGGTGGTTTTGTTTGAGTAACACATGTTGAGAGTATTTTCCAGATATTTGCTCTATATTTCTTTTTTAAGTTGTCTTTTTGTGTGTGTGGTGGGGAGGAGGCAGGAGAGAACACTTTAGAGTGTATATCATGTGATTAACGCAACATGGTGCAATGAAAAGAGTGATGAAAGAGTGGATAGTCAGAGCACCTGAGTCCTATCTGTGTGACTTTAAGCAAGTTACTTAATCTCTTTGGCCTACACTTTCCTGATGTGTAAAATGAACGGCTTGGATTGGAGGAAAATCCCTTTCAGACTTGTATTGATAATTCTATGATTAATTTTTGGTTTATCTGGGAAAGGGGGTTCAGAGAAGGGAAATGGGAGAATGAAATAAGAATCTGTGCAGATAGGAACCCAAACAGGATATTGTTATATAAGCTTGGGCTGCTCTCATGGAAACTCCAACAACCCTCTTCTATATCAACCCAAAAGTATCATAGAGAAGGTAAATTGGACTTGGTCTTTTTTGGCTCTATAATGAAGATCTAGAAAGTATGGCTTGAAGCTACCGAGACAGGTTTGATCTTGCTATTTGGGAACTGGAGTAGTATCGGAAGTTTCCCATTTTCTACATGATTAATTTGGAGAAAGAGTTGAAATGTGTGGTGAGTTCTTAGCTTCCCAGCTCTAGGATGAGCCTGAGCATAATTCCATATCTGTGACGGCTTCTTCTCCTCCTCCTCCTCCTCCTCCTCCTCCTCCTCCTCCTCCTCCTTCTTCTTCTTTTTCTTCTTCTTCTTCTTCTTCTTCTTCTTCTTCTTCTTCTTCTTCTTCTTCTTCTTCTTCTTCTTCTTCGAGAGAGAGAGAGAGAGAGAGAGAACAGCACACCATCATTAATTACAGTTTGGTTTCTCTTTGACTGAAAAATTGACCTAATACTGTCATGAGTGATCCAATATATTCTTTTAGACATTATTTAATATCTTGGATATATCTAAAATCTTAGTCTTATTAAAGCCTGTCTAAAAAGCCATATTGATTGAGCATATACTTAGAAAACTTTAGGGACTTATTTAAAGACTAAAGGCTGATATATTATTCAAGATTGTAAAATTTCTAGAGTGCAAAAGCTGTTTATCTCTAATTACTGCTGTATATACAAAACATCGAGTAGTTAGGCACTTAATAAATCCTTTTAGGGGATGATGTAGAAGATATTTGAGATTATTATCCTCCTCTTTTGTTTCTAAAATCCCATCTGAAACACAATATTGCCACTAGTTCAGCTAAATTTCAGAGAGAAGAAACTAGAATTTAACTAATATGGATAGAGATAATGGACTTTTATGCTTTAGCATATTTCAGTTTGCTAGTCAGCTTGTTAAATGTGATAATATTTTGCTGCTGATATTATCACTGATGCTTCCCATTCAGGAGTTAGCCCATCAAGGAGATCAGACTTGGAGGTACTAAATTTATCTGTACTGACTTAAAAATCTACAGAGGCTCCCAGTTCAACTGAGAAAAACTAAATGCAGTAAGCTCTTTTCATTGCTCAGAACCCCTCATTTGACCAGCCTTATTTCTGGTTTTGCTGACTCTGGCTCTGACCCTTGACTTCAATCCAGTCTCCACCCCCAGATTGAATTTCTACCTTGCTGCAGACTATTTCACAGTAGCTCATAGACATGCTTTTTGCCTTTAGCCTGCTTCAGTCTCTGTTTATAATATTGTTTGGGAGTATTTCATCAGACAGATAAGAGGACACCTTGACCACGGACCACTCAAAATCCAAGTCTAGGGCAGATGTAACTGGCAAATTCCCAGGTACCCTTCTTTGAATTTGATAACTATTAATAGTTCTTGTTTGTTGGTCTTTTTCCTGCATCAAGTGTATGAGAAGAAAAATAAGTCATTAATTAAGAATGAGGTTCTCTAAATAGCATTAATCAATCTCCTTATACTTTTTATGAACATGAAGGAAGAGCTAAAGGGGAAATTAAGGTAGTTTTTTTATATTCAGTACAAACTCAATCATGCCAGGCAAAAAAGGAGCAAACCATCAATGAAGTTGTTGTTCTGAGAATGCTTCATATTCATCTAAGTCCAGAGTTTAGTAGTCAAATCATGTACCTTTTAGGTTTCCTGTGGCCTTTACTTTTCCTTCCCCTTCTAAATACTTTGGAAGAATGCAATTTTAATCAAATTTGTCCAAAAGAGAAAATGAGGAAGGAGTTCAAAAACCGTGAGGGACAGACGTTGGAAAGTATTTTGTATGGAAATAGGCAAATGACCACAGGATCTTACTTAATTTAGCAAAATGAAAGATGATGATGCCTTTTAGTATAAATTTATATTAAGAAAAATCAGAGGGTAGGAAACTGCCTTTTGTTGGAGTGTTGCAATCAAGTCCTGAAGGACTGACACAAAATTAGATAAACTCAAAATGTGACAATGGGTTCTTAAATTAGTGAGGTAAAAATTCTGGCATGTCCTACAAGATGGAAAGGTTTCTAGTATGGGTATTGATGATAAATTCCATATCTGTCATTTGAGGCTCAGCTAAGCTAAGTTTAGAGGCCTATCATCAGAAAATTGGCTACTTTTTTTTGCCCCAAGTATCTACTCTGACATGGAGGCATTGTAGTGTGAATCAATGGAAGGACCACAATGATAAAATTGGATCTGTGGAAGTATTGAAGCAAATGAAGCTGTAGTTAGAAGTAATTACACAGGCAATCCTTTTCTTTCCCAATATCCTTCTTTCTTTCAACCATTATCCAAAACCCTTCACCTCTTTCATAGCCCCCTATGCCATTCCAACCTCTCCTATATCAGAAGATGATCGTCTCCTCCATTAGTGAAGGAAGAAGTTACCCTTCTCCTTGCCAAGACCAATACCTCAAAACCATCCTCCTTCTTTTCAAGTTTTCTCTGTCTGTCTGTCTATTCCTGTTTACTGGATAAAAAGGTACTTTTTGTCTACTATCATAAAACCATAATTGTAAATATCCACAAAGGTTCTGTTCTGGGACTTCTATTTTTTCTCTATGCCCTCTCCCTTCATGACTGCATATGTTCCCATGGGTTAAATGATCATATTTATGAAGATGACTTAAAAATCTAATCCTAGTCCTAATATATTTCTGTAATTCTAATTCCACATCAACTATTACATACATATATCTCTATGTTCCATCAATTTCTTGAATTCACCATGTCCAAAACCAAACTACTACCTTCTTCCATAAATCCACTCCTCCAAACTTCCTTATTTTTATAAAGATATACAGCATTCTTCTAGTGACTTAGTGGACTGGATATCTGAAGAGTTAGTTACTACTACCCTCAATGATCTTACCTCTTGCCTTTGCCTTACCCTCTATAGCTAATTAGTTGCCAAGTCTTACTTTTTTTTTTACCTCCACAATATCTTTTATATTGGTTTCCTAATCTCCACTCACATGGCCAATACACTAGTTTAAGCTCCCATCACCTCTTCTGTGGATTATTGGGAATTCCTCCCTGATTTTAGTTTCTCTCCATACGGCGGCCAAAATAAACTTCCAAAACAAGACACAATCCTGATTGTGTCATTGTCCTAACACCAAAACCTCACCTTCCTACTTATTGCTTCCAAGATAAAATGTAAACACCTCAGCCTCAGATTTAGAACTTTTCATAAGCTTTTTTCAGTTAACCTTTCTAGGTTTGCGCCATAGTAAAAACATTAAAATATGGGGTGGATTTCAGGCTACAATGGACTGTAGACATTTACTTGCTGGCAGATATATTTCCTGGGTTGTAATTAATAAATTGCATTAGAAACTAGACTCAAGTCCTCTTGATACTGCCACCACCCATGTTCTCTTAAACAGGGTCTTTACCACATAAATCTGTATTTCTTGATATTCCAGCTACTCTAGTGTCTTGGTATCCAGTGTAGTTATACAAACCTAATTGATAAGTTAGACTAAGATAACTAGACAGATATGAAATATTTCTTGTGTGAGCCAGAGTTGGTCAGAACACACAGAGAAAACATTTAGATCACCACAAATGTTCCTCTAAAGTTAAAAGTGCTTAGGAAAGGTCTAAAGTTACCCAGAAAAGAAAGGATTAGAAGAATGGCAAAAGGAAGATCTCCTTTCTTAGAACCTATCTTCTTAAAAAAATATCAAAGTTATAGAGTACCAAGAACTCCTAGGGATTCTGTCCTCTAGTGATGAGCTTTTCTATACTCATCCTCAGAGACATTCTCTTGCAGGATTCCCTTTAAAGCTCTTGTGGTGTAATAATGAGTTGATCTACAAGTGACTCTTTCCTATAGATTCAGCCAGTCACATTGCTGTCTTTCCACTATAGTTTATTGATGATTTACAAGCATTTTTTTTGACATATACACATGCCAACAAGGCCAAATTTGGCACGCGCGCGCGCACACACACACACACACACACATATAGTTCACCATGTGTTTATATAACTGTCATTGGAAGGCTTGTATGAGGTGATACAGAGGGAAAGAAACAGAAACTGGAGAACAATATATTCAAGGATTACAAGAAAGTAAATGAAAACAATACTAGAAGGCAGCTAAACACAGTAATATAATGGTAACATTGCAGGCATTTAATAAATACTTATTGACTGACTGACATCAATGGAATTTTTTAAACAAGAAAAATATGGATTTCATTTAGTGAGGGTATTTTTAAAAAAGTCTTAAAATTGCTTCCTTTTATATTGTTCATTTTCCCCAAATTGTCCTAGTAGTGGTTCTCCAAAGTTGACATTTCATCTTTGTGCCTTTGCCCAGATTTTGTCCCTAATCCCTGCAATATAATCCTTCCTCATCTCTGCCTCCTAGATCCTTTAACTTCTTTTAAAGCTCATTTCAGATTCTACCTCCTCTTGGGAGACTTTCCTGACTCCTCCGGTTTTTGTACTCTCTGTCTTTATTCAGATAGCTGCCTATTTATTTATATGAATATCCTCCCCCTACTCCTAGATTGTAAGTGCCATAAAGGCAAAGCTTCTTCCATATTTTTTCATTGGATTCCCAGTCTTATACATGCTTTATATATGTCTTACACAAAGCAGGAATTTAATAAATACTGGTTGAGAACTACCTTGCTCTACCTGTCTAATATCACAGTAAAAAAAGGGAAATTGGGCTCTTCTAGCATATTTATTTTTGATGAAACTATATTGGCTTATAGACATGATCACTTCACTTTCCAAAATACTCGTAAAGCATCCTTTTATTGAGTTCTAGAATTTCCCCAAGACTCAAAGTCAAACACTAAACTGTAAATCAGTCTCTCATCACTTACCTTTTTTGAGAGTAGTGATTTTTCCTTCTGATACCTTTTTTTTTCAACAGACTTTCAGGGATAGGACATTAACAGTTCTTTCAATGCCCCAGCATCTCATTCAACTGCACTTGGTGACTTGAACTCCTGAAGTTCAGGTAGTTGCCCTTTTATCATTTCCCTTTTTATTCTGGGTGTTAATTCCCTATTAGCCATTTTTGTTCTGTTCTTTTCAGTCCAAAGATCATTCTCCTGGCAGAGAAAACAGAAGAATATAATGTTTGAGAAGTCCTTCATTTTTCCATCATCTATTGCCATTATTCCATCTGCTCTATCACTTTTAAAATTTTCTTTTCCCCAATATTGAAAAACAGAAAAATCTTTGTTGTCATTGCTGTTCTTAAAACTTATCACCAACCTCAGATCATTTCTGACCTTTGACATTCCAAAAACTATTTTCACAGAATAATGCTTTTGTATTCACTCTCTATTTCTTGGAATTGCTTGAATTCTTTTTTTTTACATCTTAAAAAATTCTAGATTAGTTAATGAGTTTCTTGTGTGTACACATCAATCTTTAGATGAACACTTTCCTCTCCTGTTAACAATAATTAACATTTATAAAATGGTTTATGTGTGCAAAATGCTTATATTACAACCCACGAGGTATTATTATCATCTCTATTTCACAGATAATGAAACAATGTGAAAGAAGCAGGGAAGTGTCTGAGGTAAGACTAAATTCATGTCTTCCTGATTTCAAGCCTAATACTCTATCCACTGCACCACCTCTCTGGTCTCCACTGTGCCCCCTGGATAGGTTAGCTTTGTCTAAGTGAAGGAACATCTCAGCTTTGGAGACTGGAACAAGACAATCTTAATATTGGTGAAGACAGAGGAGTTTTGATACATGGATTAAAGGGGATAAAGGAGCTCATGATGGAATGCCTTAATCTCAGTAAATTAGGAACAATGTCAACTGCCAAGACAAAGAGATGAACATAGAATTGGTGGTTTAAATAAAAACAGAGAATTTGGGATAGCTATTGTGGATAGTGATCAGAAGTAAAATCAAATGAATATAAGCATTACTATCTAGTGTTTATGGTTCAGTTGGAGGTAGGTAAAATACAATCCAATTCAATAAGCATTTATTGATTATTGTTATTATTATTATCATTATTTTGCTTTATGGAGTGGGGGAAGGCAGGGCAATTGGGGTTAAGTGACTTGCCCAAGGTCACACAGCTAGTAAGTGTTAAGTGTCTAAGCCTAGATTTGAACTCAGGTCCTCCTGACTCTAGGGCCACTGCTCTATTCACTGTGTCACCCAGCCACCCCTATTAATTATTATTAATTTTCATTGGACCCATTCTTATTAGCTTCATGACTTTCTCTAACAACATTTAGTCACTTGGGAGTAGCAGTAAGAAGATGAAGGAGTAGGGATGACCCAGAGTCAGTGTGTGTACAATAAAAGGTCAAAGGGGTAAGGAATTCAAAGGCATAGTACATCCTTAATGTGGTTAACTATATGTACAAGGCTGTATGTAAAGAGAAGGCAGAATAGGGGTGGGGAGACAACGTAATTGAAGGATAGCTCAAAGCAGTGATGAAGAATAGGTCTGTAAGAAAGGTAGCAGGACAGCAGATTGTATGATCATAAAGCAGGATCTTAAAATTTAACATCCTGGAGGAAGAACAGTTTCTAGTAGAAAGATCAAAAGTGTGATAACTCCAAAGGAAACTGAAGTGAAAGGAAGAAAAAGGTCTTGGAATTGAAGAAATTTGAAGATGATAATCTGGGAAATAAAGATGTTAGAAGGGTTGACATCAATTCAGATGAGTACAGAGAGAGGAAGTCTGTGATTCAGATAAACAACTCTTTGAAGAAGGAGAAAGAATGACTTGAAGGTTGGTAGATAACAACAACAAGATGACATAAATCATATACTATGAAATTCAAAAGTGGTGAGTTAGAGGCAAGGTCTAGAAGTGGCAGGGAAGAGCAAAGAATATATGGATTCTTCTTCCTGACTCCAGGGAGGGCTGGAGTAGCTTCATTGGAAAGGGTGATCAGAGTTGTCCTGTGTTCAGGAGAAAGTCAGATTTCAGTTATCCCCAGATTGTCTTTATATTGGTTCTACATATAGTTAGATATGCCCTTGTTGTCTCCCCCATTGGAATGTAAGCTCCTTGAAAGAAGAGATTGTTTCATCCTTTATAATTGAGACCTCTAGGTCCTACACAATCTAGTCACATAGTAAGTATGGTGTTGTTGATTGATGATTAATTGAAGACTTGGGAAAGGCAGGGCTGGGCTGGATTTCAGTAAGTGCAGGGAAAGATATCAGAGAAAGGCATTTTTGTCAAGGTAGATCAATGGTGATTCTGAATCACAGGATTAAAGGAGTCCATTTCTGCTTCTGAGTTGCAATAAAAAATGTAGCTTGGTATCAGGACTGATCATGATTGAAACTAAGTGTCATGGGTTCCTTTCTTTGGAAGCAAGATAAAAGAAAAGGATTTCAACTAGTAAAGGGGACTCTTTTAGTAGGTAGTGGGGCACATGGAAATAGAAAAAAGATAAATATCTGCTTTCACAAACAATGACAAGACTATTTCAGAGAGGAAAAAATGTCCAAATTTGTATTAGGTGTTATCCTGCCTCCAACATGATCTTTGTTATCACTCATATGTTTGGGTTGACATGGCTGACACTCCAGAGAACATTTCTTCCTGCACAATTTGTCTATAGTTATGATAAGCTGCTACCAGGGGGATGGTACTTCTTTGATTATCCCTTTATGTCCTAAACATCTAGGCTTCTATTGTTCTCTAAAAAAATGAACTCTTATTAATAATAACTCACTTCATAAACTTTAAATTATTTTAGAAAAGTATTTTCCTCAAAACGATCCTTTGCAGTAGTGTAAGTATTATGATCCCTTTAGCCATCATTGCTATTCTAGATTAGAAAAACTGAGAGGGAGAAATTAAACAGCTAATGAGTGTCACAACCAGGAATTGTAGATAAGTCTCTTGGCTCAAAGTTCAGGACTTTTGCCACTATACCACAAAATAGTTAAATCTAAATGTTAAATAAGTTCATAATTTAAAAGATGGAATATGATTTAGAGCAACATTTAGGTATAAAATTAGTTTGTAACGTGTGGTCCAGAACTAAAGAGCTGGGTTTGTAGGTTTCAACTTCAAACTTTGGGGGCAGCTCACAAATTCCTCTCTTTTTAGCTTATGGTTTCAAACACGGGAGCAATAGCCTTTCTGTTGCTTGATCCCAAACTAGGATTATCTCTGGGAAAATAACAACGTAGCTCCTATATAAGTCTCAGTAAAGCAGCTTCCTTACAAGTATTCAGACTAAGAATACAGCAAGCTTTTATTTAACTTGACAAAAGTGGAAAACAGAAAAGACTCGTACCAGAACCCTTCTATAGTCAAAACAGTTTTCCTTTCTTTTCTAGTGACCCTTCATCGCTTTTACTGAGTTCCCTAGAGTTGAGGCTCACCTGTGAAATACTTGAGCTTGCTAGACATTGAAGCAATTTACCTCTTATCTATTGTGATCACTGTCACACTTGGGGATCAGTATAGTCCTTCAGATTACTGGCACTATACCTGGTAGAAGTGTTTAACATATCCTTTCACTACAGGAAAGAACTAGAAGTTGTGAGAGTCAACCACTTACCCCTCTGGGTAAGCTCATATAACTCATACTACTAGTGGAGGCCAAGGTCTGAGTTTCCTTCCCTACTTCATGACTCTCTTCCTTGCTTTTCTTTGACTCTGGTTCTTGCTTGACACCAGAACTCTTTTAATTGGTTGTGGAACTCAGTGTTGTTCTTCTCTCCAGAAGGCCTGGTTAAAGAAATTGGCTTTAAACATTGACTCCTCTGCTGTTGAGGAGGCTGATTCATCCTGGTATTCATTCAGGTAATTGTTTCACCATTGCCTGTATCTACTGACATTTCTGGGTCTGTATGGTTCTCTTTCTTCCAGGGGTCATGTGGTTCCTGTTCTCCTGGGATGTAGATGCACAGACTTCCTTTCCAACAACTTGAGTTTCCTCTTTCTGTTTAGATCCTCTTTTAAAAGATGAAGATGTATAATTGATATATTGTTTGCCATCTCAATAGGTGGGGAAAAGGTAGGAAGGAGAGAACTTGGAGCTCAAAATTGTAAAAGATAAATGCTAAAAATAGAAATAAATAAAATTTCATAAGACTTTTTAAAAAGGTGAAGACCAAGGGTAGATACCAGATGATATGAAACTGTTCATGAATTCCTTCTAATGAATTACCTCTGATATGTCCATAAGCAAACAAATACCCAGGGAAAAGAGAACTCATACCCAATAAAAGCCACATCATCAGAACCAGAACAAAGGCTCAATTGTGGTATCAGCAGGGATCTTTTATTTTCAATAGGAAGACATCTTCAATTCTAAAATGAAGGTCTTATTCTTTAATCTTGCTGACCTTGACCAGGACAATGTTCAATCACATATTAATGTAACCCAGGTTCATTTTACAACCTTTATTTCTATTCATCCTAAATCTTTATAACACTAGTTATATGCCACCATTCCCCCTTCTCCATATATGATTTTGACTCTGGTATTTCAGTCCCTATATTAAAATGATCTTGTCATATCTGTGGTTAGCTTTCTTTAGTAATAGAAACTAGGCATACATTGTCAGAATTATATGCTGAAACCCAGGTCTATGTAGACTAGGGCGGGGCCAGTTTTTTTTTAATCAAAATCCATCATTTCTAGGAATAGTCAGTTTAGACTTATTCTCTAAACTCCCTCCTACCCCCATTATATAGACAGAAACCAGCATCATTCCTCCTTACAAAATGTTCCCAAAGTCTACTCTAGAATATATTGTTTAACCACAAACATAAAAAGACTATTTCCCTTGGACCACAATTGTAGAAAGAGCATCTGAAGCCATATAAAGAAGGTATCTGAGTTTATATCAAATAACCTTACTGAGTCTATGAAGCTTTGACCTTAGGGAGGCTTTGACCTTTGCACTCAGAGAGGACTACTGAATGCATGTATGTAGGGAGAAAAGGGAAGGTTAGAAACCATGATACTACAGAAGTAGAGCTCCCTGAGCAAGAAATCTTATGAAAGCCTCATGAATCTAAGGCACATTCAGAGTCCTTACTCTGTAGCAAACATTAAACACACCTTACCTTCAATTTTTACTGTCTATTTTTCATCTGAATAGTTATTTGCATCTTGTTTCTCCCGTTAGACTATGGGTTGCCAGAATTGGAGGCAGCTAGATATCACAGAGTTTGGAGTCAGGAAGATCTGAGTTCAACTCCATTCTCAGCTACTTTTTAGTTCTCTGACCCTGGGCAAGTTGTTTAACCTCTGTTTGCCTCAGTTTCCTTAACTGTATAATGGGGATGGTAATAGCACATACCTCACAAAGTTATTGTGAGGATCAACTGAATTATTTGTAAACCACTTTGCAGAGTGGGTCCCATATAAATGCTAGCTATTATTATTATTATCTTCTTGAGCTTAGGGATAATGTTACTGGTACTTTCCTTTGTATCCTCAATGCTTAGAACAGTGTCTGGTACAGATTAAAAACTTGATAAATGCTTGTGGACAGGAATGGTAGAATCAGCAGATCACTAGCCTTAAAGGTGTCTAGGATACTGGTTAATATATCCCAGACTAATTGCTCCCAGCTATAATAGTAGATTTTTTTGGGGTGGGGGGAGAACTCAGTCTTTGCTCCATATGACTGCTTTTAGCACAAGCTAGCCCTCCCTCTCTCAACTGTGATATTTCTTTGGCAGTGGCTTAGTAATCGACATAGCTCTTGCCCCTTGTGTGTAAGGCTGTTTCTCTGTGGTTGATTTCTGGGTAGATTTGTTCTGGAGTCTAGAACATCTTCTTGTGGTCAAGTGCTCTGATCTCATTTCTCACTACCCAGGCTCTAGCTTTCAATTAACAAATGATCAGAAGAAAATCCTCCATTTGCCTTTATGATCTTTTTGCTTCTTATTTAGCCTTGTATCTAGTGAGAGGGAAGGAGAGAAGAAAAGAGAAAGGGAGAGAGAATGAGAAAGAGGAAAAGAGGAGAAAGAGAGACAGATACACAGAGAGACTGAGAATGAGAAAAAGGGAGGGAAAAGCAAAAGGGGGAAAGAGGAGGAGGAAGATGAAGAGGGAGGGAGGGAAGGAAAAGGGAGAGAGAGAGAGAGAGAGAGAGAGAGAGAGAGAGAGAGAGAGAGAGAGAGACAGAGAGAGAGAGAGAGAGAGAGAGAGAGAGAGAGAGAGAGAGAGAGAGAGAGAGAGAGATTGGTGTTGCAGACAACAATGATGAGGATGGTTTGTTTGAAATCTCTTGATTGTTATTTTCCAATCAGAAGGGAGTAATTTTCCCTTCTCTCCACTTGACTAACTTGCTTCAAGCTTTCTCTCCTCCTTTCTTATCTGTAGCTTGAAATTGGCATACAATGTTTGCTCATTAAACACTAAGCACTCCAGCTCCCCTGCAACTTTTACAGCCTGACCTCTGAAACAGATTGCCCTGTTTTAAAGAGACCTTGTTTCTTTCCACAGAATATAGCATTTTATCAATACATTGAAGTGGAACAAAATATATTTTTAAATGGAGATATCAAAGAGTTTCCTCAGAGCAATCTAATTTCTCTATGCTCGATGTTCTGTTTGCTAATTTGACACCTTACCTGAATGCTTGTTACTCTTTCTTTCCTTCCCCCTTTGGAGGCCAAAGAAGCAGGCATACAATCTTCCATTTCACAGGATAGAAGTGACCCACTGAGCTTATTTGATATTTTTGGTAAGTCAGAACTGTGTTACACATTGATAGTCTTTGTACTGTTTGTAAGGTGGAGAAGATAGATAAGGAGAATGGTTCATTTTAAGAATTTATCCTCACATAATAGTTAATAGTAAGACTGTGACAGTCTTCATTGTAATTAGCTTTATTTACTAAAATTGGGCAGCTAGGTGGTGCAGTGCATAGAGAACTGGCCCTGGAGTCAGGAGGACCTCAGTTCAAATTCGGCCTCAGACACTTAACACAAAACTAGCCATGTGACCTTGGGCAGGCCACTTAACCCCAATTGCCCTGCAAAAAACAACAAAAAAAAGAACTAAAATTAGGGTGATAGTTATATTTTTGACTATCCTTCAAGATAAAGTCCATATTCTTAGGTTTAGATGCATGACTCTCTATAATTTTCCCTGAATCTTTTTTTCTAAACAATCTATCAGCTACTTCCCATCACAGAAATTTTGTTCAAGGTGAGCTGGTATACTCAGAGATGCAACTAGGGCAAGGTAGCTGGAGGTCTGTCTCAGGACACTGAAATTTAGAGGACACTGTTAGCACTTTCATTCCTTAGCAATAGTATACTTCTTACTCATTTTGTATTTACTTCACTGTATGTGTGCTGTTTTCCCCTTATTCTCAACTAACCTGAATTTTTTGAGGGCAGCAACAGTTTCCTTTTTTGTATTCCCAGCACTTAGCACATGTACTAGGTAGAGAATGTTTATTGAATTGAATCCCATGTTTCATTTCCTTTATTATATTGTAAGTTTTTTGTGTGTAAAGGCTATGTCATATAGATCTTTGTATTTCCCACAGTATCTAGTTCAATGCTTTTTACCTAGCAGATATTCATTAAATATTTATTGATTATTCAGTAAGAAGTAATGTTTAAAAGCTGGTAAATGCAAGAGAAATATTTTATTAAGACAATACAATTACTTTACATACACACATATACCTATACACATACATATTTGTGTCTAAGGGTAACCATCTCTGGAGGGGAAGGAAAAAGGAGGAAAAAGAAATTTACATAATTATTATATATTTAAAAGGAATATCAAGTTGTATATAAGAGACCTGCAGTTTCATATGCAATCATCTTTTTTTAAATATAGCATGTTATAGAAATGTTTGTTTTATTCCATAGATGGAAAATAAAATTAATAAAAGTTAATTTAAAAAGCTTAAAAAAAGAAAGAGATTGTAGTAATGACTTGAAATAGTTCTTCAGCCTAAGAAGTTCATAGCTGGGTTGGCTAAACAGTTTGTCTTTTTAAGTCTTAAATCTTTATTTTCATTTCTCCCTACTCTTTTCCATTAGCCTCCTTCCCAAAATTTTTTCTCTAGTTACTCAATGTGATGTCCCATGGTTTAATTATTTTCATGGAATCAACAGAACCTAGGGCAGGGGATAGTTACAAGCTTATAATCACCATAAAGATCAGAAATCCGGAGTCATTCCCTCCTATCAAAGCAATAGTTTAAAGTCATAAACTCTTCTCTCCTAGGCTGTTCTTCCAAAACAGATAGACAGATACAATACGATACTAGTATCGCATTACTGTCTTATAAGTGGGTTACTCCATTCCATTGGTTCAGATCAAAGCCCCATTGATGCCTTCTTATCCTATTACATCTTGTCTGTATTTTCCCCATGAATTGGCATAAAGAATCTACTTAATGACCTGAAGGTCTTCCTCTGGTTCTTTTGAGATCAACAGTATATAGCATTCAAGCTGTCCATTTCTTTCTCTTTGCTTTCCTTACATGAATTACCTCTTTGAAAGATTATATATAAGGATTAAAAAAAAACCAATAAAAAACTTTCATAACACTTGGTAAATTTCTTACTAATTAATTAACTAGTATCAATCACAATTTAATCTAACATTTTAAGAATGAGTTGAAGGTTCCTATCTAACTCACCCTAAATCGTTACTTTACAATCCCTTCTGATCAGTCAATAAGCAAGTATTGCTTAAGTGCCTACTATGTGCCTTCTAGTGATTATCTGTGACTTTGGGAATGTGGGCCATTTTAAAAGGAGGCATTTTCCAGCTTTTCTCTAATGTGCCCCAGTCTAACTCCCCCAGGCTTTCCTGGTCCTTTTAGAAGCTTCTCATCACTGTTACTATTTTCTTAGTCTCTCTTCTTAGCTGTCATGAAACACAAATTAACAAGAGCAAAGAACACAGGCAGTGTCTCCCCTCTGATTTCTTTGGTCTCTAGAATTATTTGTCAGACAAGCACATATGCACATATAAGCAAAGTCCATAACTCTGTCTCTATACTGAAAGCAAAAAAGTTCCTTTGCCTAAATGTTTTTTTTTTTTTTGGTCCTACGAGGCTCCTTTTGACTTGAATACATTTCCATTTTTACCTTTTAAAAATAATCTTTTTGAGATAAAGTTCCCCTTGTCTAATATTTTATTTTGCAAACAATGGTTCCCATAGCAACTGTCTAGCAGTCTACAACTTTTATCTATGGCTTCAGTTATAGGGAACATCCCTCTCTACAGAACATATCTTTTAAAATATTCATATTTAACAAGGTAGAAAAAAAGAGATTTTAAGTGATCTTATTATATTCAATAGACACGAATTTTTCAAAAATTGACTGTTGTATATCAAGGTCACAGAGTCCTCACAAGCCAGCTACTTCCCAAAGGAAGTCCTAGGATATGACTGCATTCTTATTTTCATCACCACCTTTTCTCTCTGAGGCCATCACCAGTCATCTTGACCTATATCTTGCCACTGGACTTCCATGACCCTGGAGGAGAAAGTGAGGCTGATGACTTTGCATAGCCCTGCTTCACTTAAATCCAATTCAGTTGCAAATCAAGACACCATTCTCCTGATGTCATTGGTCCTCTTCGAGAATGAAGAATGGACAACTTTTTCTTTCTGAATAGGTGCTGTCCTCTCTGGGAAAGAATTTCAGGGTTTCTCTCATTAGTTTGGAACCTTATTGAGAACATTCTCTGTATTTATTTTCCCAATACCTAGAACATTGCCTAGCACACAGTAGGTACTTAATAAATGCTTGCCTGTTGATTGATTGGTTTTGCCCTTTCTCTACTCCTCAAAGCAACACAATATCTTGTTTAGGTTTGACTTAAGTGTGCCTTATGTGCCTTTCTCTATGTACCACAAGGAAAGATGCAGAGGATTAAAAATATCAAATGTAGAGACAATTTGTAAGTTTGTAGAAGTCATAATAGATAATCTTGTATTATCCTCAAGGAATGAGAACTAGACCTTATCAATTTCTCTTCCTTATTGACTGATTTCCTTTTGTTCAAGTTCCAGAGTAAGACTTCCCAAGGTTTATGTTTATAAACATATTCCCCTTTTAATCTTCCAGGCTTTAGTTTTCATTGAATTCTACTCCTCACCCACTTTTCTCAGTCAAGACACAATGGACTCAAGTCTTTCCTCTAGTACATACTGGTTTTATCACTGGGCAATTCACAACTTCTCAAAGACTAAAGCAGCTTCTCAACACTCTTAAGCTGCTTGAGATGTGGAAATAATGGGACTTTTTTCATCAGGATCTCCTTAAATCTATGAAATAACAGATCTGGACAAATAGTTGTGTACATTTCTTTGGTGCTTTATGGCTACAAAGTGACTTACATACAAAATCTAATTTCATTCTAAAAACCACATACAGAGGTAGGTCACGTAGCTGTTATTATTCCCATTTTATAGAGGAGGAAATTGGGACTTAAAAGGTCTCAGTCACTAGTCAGGTTAAAACAGGGAAACATAGATCCTGAGACTCAGGCTCAGATCTTCAATATTTTTCCTACTGCCCTAATTAATCACCATCAGTAACAACTGTTCTAAATTTTGTGAGGATACAGTTTAAATATGAAATAGCCTCAATTCATAGTCTTTCTTTGGGCTTCTTGTTATTCTATCCATCAGTTTCCAATAGCAGCTGTAGAATTTTTTTCTACCCAATAGTCTTTCCTGAAACAATAGTTATGTGGTAAGAATTCTGTGTTTCTTTCTGATTTACTTCACTGGTCCTTGACTCTCCTGCTGAGAGGAGGTATTTTTCCCCAGAACTCCAAGTAGCAGCGCCTTCACTTTGTGATCTTTTAGCTTTAGCACTAGGAGCTAATTAGGTTTTCATTCACCTGAGTCCCCTTCAAGCTTATGAAATATACTCTACCAGCCAGAGAGGTTACAAATTGCTGATTAGGTTTAGCTCAAGAAAGCAAATACCCTTTAAATCAACAAATTCTTGGCCAATTCCCAACTTTTCCTAAACTTGGCCAAATCACATTCTATCTTTGCCAGTGAAAAATCAATGAAGAATGTTTAATGCTGAAAAGAAAAGAGTTAAAAGGCAAGCTCATATACATAGTAAAATGATTCCAATATTCAGTGTGCTAGAGAAATTCCCACCTAGTGGCACATTGATCAGTGTTTATGTTTCCTAATTGCTTAACTTGCATAACAATCATAATATTTGTTTATTATGACTTCCACCAAAGGTTAAGGGGCAAAAAAAGTATACTTTTGTCAGTCTAGTGAATCCTAGATTGAGACTAAGAATGGCAAGCCTCCCTTTCTCATTACTTTACTGTGCTGTTGGACATGAAATCTTCTGGTGTTATGTGTCACTCTCCTGTATTTTTCAAGGAAACTACCACAAAATCAGGTGTTTCTTTTTAGCGGTGACATTATTCTCAATATCTTTTCTACAGTTAACCAGACTTAAAGAGGTAACAGGACAATCCAGACAGGGGAAGATGGGAACTAAGCAGACATTGTGGGTTATGTGAAGATTTAGTGTCTGAACATGGGAGAGGAGACCGGGAAGGAGAAAGCCAGCAATTGAACATTCAGATCTCTCTCTCTCTCTCTCTCTCTGTATACATATATATATATATATATATATATGTGTGTGTGTGTGTGTATATATATATATATATATGTGTGTGTGTATATATATGTGTGTGTGTGTATATATATATACATATGTACATATATACATATATATGTGTATGTATGTATGTGTATCATATCTATCTATGTGCCTAAAGGCAGGTTCAAAACTTAGAGTCAAGTCCATGGGTAAGAGGACAGTTTGGGGTGTGAGAAGTATTGGTCAAAGATCCAAACTGAATGTAAGATTCAGGACTCTGAAAAAAACACCATACTTTGGAATCCAGTGTGAGGGAATCTATCTTAAGACATCACCAGCTATCAATTAAAATCTAAGAAGTAGACAATTTGTAGAGGTCTAGTTACTGGTATCAAAGACCTTCTCATGGGAGATTTCAGGAAAAGAATTTTGAGGCTAATGAGTATTCAATAAGAAATCAAGTCATAGGGGTGGCTAGGTGGCGAAGTGAGTAGAGCGCCAGCCCTGGAGTCAGAAGGACCTGAGTTCAGATCTGCCCTCAGACACTTAACGGACACAAACAAAAACCTAGCCATGTGACCTTGGGCAAGTTACTTAATCACAATTGCCCTCCAAAAAAGCAAAAAAAAAAAAAAAAGAAATCAAGTCATAGAAAATAATAGGGAATAATGAAGGGCCCAGTAACTGAGGAGCAAGCTTCAGAGGAAAAGAATTTTTAGGAAATTGGAGGATAATTCAATGATTCACTTAGATTGGGAGTGAAGGGAAGAATCCATATACTGGAGAACTAGCTTACTAAGGTTATCACATGATCATTTCAACTCAATTCTTTAATTTAAAAAATTCAGCAAACATTTATTAAGCACCTACTACATGCCAGTCTTTGGACCCAGTGCTGGGAATAGAAAGACAAAGATGAAAAAATCTATACCCACAAAGAGCTCACTTTCTAGTGGGAGAAAATAGAACATTCACAGATTAATCAATACTATTCTCCTTTGTAAAGTTTTAAGCCTACTTCACCACTTCAGTGATGATAAAATTAGTTCTATCTTCCCCATATTACTTACCTTTTCCCCTATCCTTTTTATTTAAGTAAAATATCATTTATTTCATTCAGTGAAAATCTGCCTTCTCTCCCTCCCACCTCTCCTCAGTTGAGAAAGGAAAAGCAAAACAAAACCTGTGCTACAAACATATAGTCAAGCAAAACAAATTCCAGAATTGGATATATTCCCTTAAAAAAGCTTTCATCTTCATTTCAAGTCCATCCTCTCCCTAGCCACATGCAGCAACCTTCATTATTAATCTTTTTAAATCATGTTTGGTGACCATGTCAGTTAAGAGCTACCAAATCTTTCAAAGTTATTTTTCTCCACGATATTATCATATAAATCATTCCCTTGATTCCACTGACTTCATTCTATATCAGTTCATACAAGTCTTTTTAAGTTTCCTTGAACCCATCCTTTTCATTATTTTTACAGCATATTAGTATTCTATCACATTCACTTACCATAACTTATTCTATCATTATCAAATTAATTGGTATTCCATTTCTATTTCATTGCCACCACAAATAGAGTCACTATAAATGTTTTTGTACATCCTAAGTTTGAATTTGTTTTGCTTAGGATTAATGCCTCCTTTAATCTACTTTTCCTCCCATTCCCCACATCTACCTTCTCCCTTTCTCCTAATATTTTCCTTCTAAGTGAAGTGCATCTCTGTATCCAATTGTATGTATGTCTATGGGTGTGTGTTTTCCTTTCTTTGACCATTTAAGAAGAAAGTGAAGTTCAAGTTTGCTTCCTTTCCCATACCTTTTTCCTTGTTTGCATAGACTTTTTCTTGTTTACTCCAGTTATGAGAGATATTTTCTCCCCCTTCCTTTCTTTTCTGCCACTCTCCAGTGTTTCTCTTCCCCTCCCTTCCTTTCCATTCTACATTTTAAGATCATGCAAATATAAAGGAACCACTCCTAAGCCTTCTGTCTTATGAAACTCCTTCTATGACCCCTGATCAGGACATGATTCTGAGGGGACAAGTAAGTTATTTCTCCATTTTATAACATAAACAGTTCCTCCTTTGTTTAGTCCCCTATGACCGCTCACTCACATTTTCTACTTTCTTTTAACTCCTATTTGCACTTCAAGTTTCTACACAGCTCTGATCTTTTCATCATCAATACTTGGAAGTCCTCTTTTGTTTAAAGGCTCCTTCCCTTCTTCCTTCCCTCTCAGGATTTCAGTTTTGCAGGGTAAATTATTCTTAGTTGTTAGGCTATATCCTTTGTCTTCTGAAATATTATAGTCAAAGTTCTTGACTACTTTATAATGATGGTTGCTAAATCTTGTGTGTTCCTGACTGTCATTCCTCAGTACTTGAATTCTTTCTTTAAGGTTCTTTATGTTTTCTTTTTCCTTTGATGGTTTTTTGGCTAAAATGTTTCTAGGGTTTCTTATTTATCTCCTGGTTCTACCAGAATTGTGCAGTTATCCTTTATGATATCTTGAAATATGATGTCTGAGCTCTTTTTTGGTCATGGTTTTCAGGCAACTCAATTAATCTTTTTCCCTCTTTTGACTTTTCTCCTCTATTTATTATTTTTTGCTGTCACCTAGAGCCCTTATCTTCTATTTGACCTGTTCTAGTTTGGAAGGTTGTTGTTTGGGTAAAGTTTTGTAACTCATGCCAGACCATTAATTCTTTCTTCCATAGTTCTAAATTCTTTTTCCCATTATTCCCTCTAATTAATTTCATTTATAAAATAATTTTAACTGTTTAAATATATATATGTATATGCATATCTACCTACATACACACACACACACATATATATATATATACATATACACATACATATTCATACACATATATAATCTCTTTCATTTCTTCTAGAAATTCTAGTTGAACCCAAGTTATGTTTTCCTTTGAGGCTTTGCTTATAAACATTTTTGCATCATTTTCTTCTTCTGGGCTTGTGTCTTAAATATCTGTATTATCATTTAAGATTTTTATTGTGGCATTATTTTCTTTTTGCTGTTTTCACATTCTCCTAGCCTACTCCATGACTTTGAACTTTATGTTAGGGCCAGGACTCAACGAAATTATGGAGGGAATGCCTGACTTGAGTTTGTATCCTCTTCATTCCTATTCCTGCTTTCTTGAGGTCTTGATTATTGAATTATTCCAGGATCTCATGGATAGCTCAAGGTGGGAATCTGGAAGCTGTCATTACTCCCAAGATGGTCTATTTGAGGACAAAGTCTAATTACTGTCCTTCCAGCCTAAGCTCTGCAAGTCCCTGCCCAGAGTTTGGGGCTAAGCAGCATCCCTGTGGGCTTGTCCTTTATTAGAGTTCCAATAAGACTACTGCTACACTCAGTCAACTATTAGCAAGCTAAAAAGCACTGCTAGTGTAGGGTAACAGAATTACAAGTTCCACTTTGGTCTGGAATTCCTGATCTGGTTTTTCAACTGCAGGCTTCATACTGGCTGAGATGCTCTCCACTCTTAGGGTCTGAATTATATACTATTTTTATTTTCTGAAATTGCATGTTGCTTGGTACCTAACCTAGGGCCAGCAACAACTCCTTTACCCAGGAACCACTTCCCTAAGACAGGTCCCTTCATCATTCCCCCTTCATGATTCTTCAAGTCTCAAGGCTTCTTCAGCATTGAGTTGCTTTGAATACTTCTGACTTCCAGCTTCAAGAGAGAAGATAGAAAAGGTCAACCTCACTTTGAGTTGCTGAAGGAAAAGACACTGGGAATGCAGAGTGGAGGAAAAAAAAGGCAGAGTGTAGTCAGTTTCAGTTTTTAGACATTCTATAAACATTACATTACCCATTGATACTCTAAATGAAGATCTTTGGCCAATGACCAATGAATATACAGATGAGTAGAGGAATGAATAGCATTCATTTCTAAATTCTCACAGTAATATTATCAGAAGACAAAAGGAAGTTGAAACTAAATGGAAGAATGGCTCATTGATTCTCCTTGGAAAGGCAAATAAAAGTGATGGCAGAATTAATTTTATCCTTCATTGAGAAGCAATGAGAAGCATTTTTAGTATTATTTGTTCATATTATATTGTAGTATTTGTGATAAGCATTAACAAGAAGTCCATCAGACGTTAGTTCTAACTTGTGTGCCTATAGAATTTGGTACATTTGGTTTAAGTATCTGAACTGTGTTTGTTTCAACTCTAAAAGAAAAACAGTTAGATTTTGTTCTGTGGAGGATTGAACAAAAACAAAGGTAACTTGATCAGGGATATTAAAGCTTGTGGTTGTATGAACAGATGAATGAGAGCTGAGGTTAGTATACTTTTACTACTTCATTGAAACTTTATTTTAAATAGGATGGAGTTTACTAATTAGGAATATCAGTGAGGTACTTAGGATGAAAGGGAAAAGTTTTCTAGAGTAGGACATAGGCTAAGAGCTAATAGGGCTCAGTTTTCCCCTACCCACAAAGGGCCAGAGTGGAAGAAAGAGAATTAGATAGATTGGAAATTATTTAGAGTGTCCTCTTTCGTTGGGTGCTCATGATATGTGAAGCTGAGCAACATAGTGAACACATTTGCACTAGGATCTGGTCATGATGCTCAATATAATAGCAGCATATGTGCCATCTTGTAGGATTATAGGTTGTAGATTCAAATCTATAAGGCATTTTAGAAGCAATCTGGTCCAACTCTCTAATTTTATAGATGAAGACCTTGAGAAACAGATCTTTTACCTGAAGTTAAATATATTGCCCAAATTCTGTCATAGAGGATGAGGAAATAGAGAAATTATATGAGGGACTTGGTGAAACCCTCAAATTAAGCCAACATAAACATTTTGATATTCAATTATTTCAATGCAAAGCTGTAGTATCAATGCAATATTTACAGTGCCCGTGATCACAATAAAGACCGTGACTATAAATATCACCACATGGCGCTCGATCATAAAATATAACAAATTCTCCATATAGAGGACAGAAGCAAAGCATTTATTTAGACACCAGAAAACCAAATCCCAAAACCAGTAAGCCAATTCTGTCATAGTAGTAAAGAAATTAACAAACCATAACAACACAGAGAGCCACAGTATCCTTTAGCTTTCCTAGTAATCAATATTAGATCAATATTTACTCACAAGCCTATCTGACTCCTGAGTGTCCTCTCCCCCAGCCATCTAGTCTAACTCTGACTCCCAGCTTCCTGTGGCTCTGCTCTAGCCTTCAGCAAATTCCTCCCACCACAGGCTCCATGTGATTAGATTCAGCCTATCAGGGGGCAGAGTTTACTTTCAAAGCAGGAAAGGTCTTCAAATTCTCACCTAGGCCTATTAAAGGGCAGGAAAGATCTTCAAATTCCCATTCCCATTACATTTGACCCCAAGATCTTTCATGTCCCTTACACAGCAAAAATACCTTAATAATACATTTCATTACATAGATTAATGAGAGTTTAGAGATAACTGGTGGGGTAACTGGTGTCAACAGAACTTTGCAACAATATTACAGGGATATTAGAAAAACTTTGCAACCACAATATAACAGGGATAATAGAAAATAAGCACATAAAACTTTATCTTAGGGTGGGGACTTGAGGCACAAGCACCCCATCCTTCCCCCTCAAACAAATGGGGCTCAAAATCTTGGGGTAAATGGGGTGGCTAGGTGGCACAGTGAATAGAGCACCAGCCCTGGAGTCACGAGAACTTGAGTTCAAATCTGGCCTCAGACACTTAACACTTACTAGCCATGTGACCTTGGGCAAGTCACTTCACTCCAATTGCTCTGCCCTCCCCTCTCCAAAAAAAGGGGAAAAAATCTTGGGGTAAGGGGTGACGGTCTCTTTTCCAAAGCTACTTCAAGCTGAAATTGGACGTAGAGCTGTTTCTGCCCCAAGAGCTTGGATTTGAGAATTTAGTTCTTTAGGTGCCATCTAGTACTTGGTCAATGCCAGGTTTGGGAGGTCCCATTCAAAAGGTCAGTTCTTTAGTTGTCATCTAGAATTTGGTCGATGCCAGGTCCAGAAGTGTCACATCACAGTCATGGACAGGGGATGACATCTCGATTAAGCAATCAGGCATCTGCAGGTGGAGGGTACAAAACCTGCAGGAAACAAATCTCGCAAATGAATTCAACAGACAAAATGCCAAAAAGAAACAAATATAGGGTCAGCCGTGTTTCTAGAGTCCATGAACTCACTATCATAGCCTCATGCACGATAGAATACATGAGTTAAGGGTACAATTTGACAATCATCTGCTCCTGAGTAAACAACAGCCACAGTATGATCTTTTCCAGGTGCTATAATCTCCACTGTCTTTGGAACATCATCTGGCTTACACTTTACCTACACTTTAGCTCCCAATTTTGTTCTATTAGTAGAACTCTTCAGTTACTCTGATAGTTATTTCAGAAGAAGGGCCAGTTTTCACAAGGGCTATTATTTCACAAGGAATAATAATCACTTGAACTGTTCTATCATTTTTACAAAACTCTATTGTTCACCCAAATTTTGCAATGTCACAATTTCTCCTTGATAATTAGAATCTACTACTCTAGCCAATGCATGTATTCCTCAAGTTGCTAAAGAAGATTTAGATCATATCCTCCCAAAATGATATTTAGGGATTCTCATACATATTCCAGTGGAGATGTTTCTTATTTCTTTCCTATCCAACCAAAAGTCTTCTAAACAATGTAGATCATATCCTGTCCGACCAGGTGTTCCTGGATATGGTGCTGGGACATCTTGCCTCACAGTCCAGTGCTCAATATTTAGGATCTTATGAGTCTGCTGTTGTCTAATTTGCCGATTTGGGGTCATCATTCTGGCTAGAGGTGTACTTTTTCCCAGTGGTCTATTATTCAAATTACACAAAGCAGTGAATAAATTATCCCTCCAATGTTGATATGAATTGTTAGAATATAACTTCCTTAACTGTTCTTTCAACAATTCATTCATTCTTTCAATTAATCCAGATTCTTGTGGATAATATGGAATGTGATATATCTATTCAATATTGTTTAATATACAATATCTCTTCATTTCATTACCTTTGAAATGTGACACACTGTCACTTTGAATCTGCACTGGGTTTCTGTAATATAGACTTATGAGATCTAGAGTTTTACAGGTGTTTTTTCTGGGTTGCATTCTTATCAAGACAAGCCACAAGTACACCTGAATAGATGTCAACAGAAATGCATAGAAATTTGCATCCTTTATCTTGGGGTAGGGGACCGATATAATCTATTTGCCAAATTTGGGCTGGAATTTTTCCCCTTGCTACTCCCCAGTTACTACCTGAGGAATAATTCATTCTTTTTCCAAATGACATATATGACATTCCTCTGCTATTTGTTTCAACAATGAATGAGAGATACTAATACCTTGATCTTGTGCCCACCAGTGTCTGCTCACACCCCTAAATGGCTGGCCATTTGGTGGACTCATTTTGCTAGTCAAAGTAGGGATGATATGTTCAGTAGCAATCTCCACTAGTTGATTAGCATGTGCATTGTACTTTTCATTCCCATTACAACAGCTGACAAAAAATATGTTAGGAAATATGTTTCAGGAATAAGGAAGGAGTGAGGTCAAAGGTAGGTAGATGTCTACACAAAACTCTTGCATTTGTATATCATAGACACTTTCTTTGAAGGAAGAGTTGGGAGATACTGGGCATGGAAAACACACAAAAAAGAAAAGAAACTAAATAATTGTAACAGATGGGAATCACAAGAGTCATTTCCAAATCAGTTATGTGAGTATAGCCAGAGAACCTATTTGTTAGAATGAGCAATAAAATGAATATAAAAAAAGAAGGAATAAAAATTGACGTAGGCCTTAACCTAGTTAAATAACCTCAACACTAAAAATATAAAAATGAACAGAAGAGGCATTGACAGTTTTAACCATTTCTAAAATCAGTATTATAACCAATGTAATTAATTGCTCTTATGAGGACAAAAGAGACTAAAACCTCCCTTGGCTAGCAAACACTTTATCTTTTTTCACTGCAGAAAGATATGGTCACTAAAGACAATATCAGTTTAGAATAAAAACTCATTTTAAAAAATATTTCAGAGGAGGATAGTGGAATATTATGTCAAATATGACACATTAAAAGCAATGAGATGTCATAGAGGAAGAAAATTTTTAAAAATTCAATGAGATATCCACCTAAGTACAATTATCCTGTGAACTTTTAGGGATGAAATTGAATGAATTGTTAAAAAAGGATGAAAAATAGAAAATATCTACAAAGTTTTTTTTTTAATAAAAGAAAAAAATCTTTTCACCATCAAAGAGTCACAACATTTGGATTCTAGTTATTTTCTGTGAGGAAGTTAAAATAGAAGTAACAATCTAATCCAATACAATAAACATCTGTTAAGCACCTAGTACGTGTGAGACACTATCCTAAGCCCTGAGGATATAATTAATAAAAAAGAGAACTTCTCTGCCTTCAAGGAGCTTACAATCTAATGCAAAAAACACAACACAAAAAACAGTCAAAAAAGGAGAGGGGGACACCAGGGAATACCTAGAGCATTTAGTTTTTGTTTTTGTTTTTTTTCAGTCATATCCAACTTTCCATGACACCATTTGGAGTTTTCTTGGCAAAGATACTGTAGTGATTTGCCATTTCCTTCTCCAACTCGTTTTAAAGATGATGAAACTGAGGCAAACTAAGTTAAGTGATGTTCCCAGGTCACACCACTAGTAAGTATTTGATCTGAGTCCAGATCTGAACTAATAAAGATGAAACTTTCTGACTCTAGACCTAGCATTCTATCCGCTGTACCACCTAGTTACCCCTACTACTCAGTGCAGGAACATCTTAGTCTGTCAAATAGACACCAGGCAGAGGAGTAGATGCAGAATAAAATGAGTCAAAAAAGTCCAGTTTCTGTCTTCTAGAAAGGAAGGCATTTGGAGGAGTTTGGTCCTTCACCATCCAGTCCTCCAATCAGAGGGGAGAGGAGGCTGAGGGAGGTGGTGTCTATAAATGTCTGAGTTAGCAAGGTGATGATAAGATTAGAGGAGATGAGTTTAGCCTGGGAGGGGCATCTTGCTCAGTAGAGTTGAAACCAGGAAGAGTAGCAGATGCAAACTAAGTTACAACAACAACAATAACAACAACAAAAAAAATAGTAGGAGAAACCGGACTAGACCAAGTATACAGAGAAGGGAAATTTGTATGGAAGCTGACACAATTCTTAGTAAACTAAGTGAATGATTCTTAAGATACTTGAAAGAGAGATACCAAGGGCATGGACAAAATCTGGGATATAATATTACTCAAACAAGTCTACCAAGAGACTATCAACAACTACCTACCCATATGTTTATTTTCACATCTTTAAAAACTTTGTGAGAATAAGGTCTAAAAGTGTTAAGGACATCCTTGATGAAGATATGTAAAGGGAACAAGTAAGGGTTTCAAAAATGATGTTCTATGTGGAACACATCTTTGCAATCACACATTTGAGCACAATCTGTTGACAATACAAAAACCTGCTATACTTTTTTTGGTAGGCCTTTAAAAAAGGGGAGGGAGGGTTCATTCACTTGAACAAGATGCCTCTTTAAGGGCTCTCTTCAAATGTGGTATTTCCCATGCATATGTCAAAGTCATAAATTAGAAATTAGAAAAAATATAGTGTTAGAAACAAGTTTATTTAATGAACTTGAGTTTATTAATATAAAACAAGACAGGAGCACTTCTTGTCAAATGTGTTTGTCACTCTCATAAAGGATGTCCAGTTTGGAATACACATTGAAGAGTGATTCATTATATGTGATGTGGTTCACCAGATGCTCCTGTTTGCAGATGACATTGTGCTAATTGAATCAAGCACAGAACATCACTGATCTTTTCATATGAAATCCATAACCATTCAAAAGAAATTGTCCTAACTAATGACACAGGAAAAAAACAAGTGGATGAAGAATACCTGTTATTTTGATCATGACCTACAGTTTGGTGGGTAAATATAGAGCTCATACATGAGCACATAGGTCTAGTGGCCACACTATAAATGAACAATACATTGGATTCTAAAATGAGACCTAATAGGAGGAGAACAGTCTGGCTTGTATTTGAGAAATTTCTCGACCTCAAATCACCCCAAGTTTCTCTCTGAAAGGAAGACCCATCTTTTAAACACCAATATTCTTCCAGTGATGATTGCAAATTACTAAATACTGCCATTTCCAAAGAACTGAAGTTGAAGAATACCAAAAAGGAAATAGATAGGCATGTGCTGGTTGTGAACAGAGTGCAACAAGTTTTACAGAGGTGGTAATGTATAGGATGCTAGCAGAGAAATATATGGTCCACCCAAAAAAGATGGAAGGGTTGTGTTAAGCATGAGAGATAACCAGTGAACAGCCTACATGATTCTTTGGTGCCTATGTGATGTAAAAAGTTCAAAGGTAGTGCCATGTATAGATTTCAGGGCCTCTGGGCAGCTGTATGCAACATATACATATATGCATATATATATATATGTATGTATCTTTCTTTTCACTAACTTCTGACTGAAATGAGTATTCCTATCAATTTTGATCTTATGTACCAAGCCATAGTAGCCACTTTGCCACTAATAAATATTACAAGCATTTTCATATCACATTGCAATTATTGCAGATATCTTGAAACACTATGGACACTCATCACTATCTTGAAACTGCATGATTGTAGCAGCAACCACACTGGCATACCAAGGGTGGCTGCTAGCACAGGTTCTTAGATCTGCTTTACTAGGAAAGATAGCTGTTCAAGGGGTCAACAATCTTTTTAATTACATTCATTTGTTCAGGGGAAAAGTCAGCACCCTGAACTTCAGAGAAAATCCAAACAAAGAAAATACAAGCAGAGAAATAAAGACTACAAATAGGGCTTCTAACTATTTGAGAAATTAGCAGATATCAATAGACAGATCGAACTGTCTGATCAAGGCAATACATACATAGTTACCAGAAAGAGAAGCACCAACATCTGGGTTTTTCAAAGCCAGGGGGGGTTCCTTATTAGCTACCCAGAGTCTCATCTAGTCAAATCACAAGAACACTCTTCCCATAAGTGAGCCCCAAAGCAAAATGCTAATCTCAGAGTATACATATATTTTTTTTAAGATCAGAGGGCATCACAACCCTTGTGACCCACTGTCTAATTACAAAGTAACAAAAGATGTGGGCCTTCCTGAAAAACCAGCCTCTCCATTCAAGCTTCTCTTAATGCACTTAATGCCTGTTACCGGGTGGGGAAGATCTTATATCCAATTAACATTACAGTGATGACTGTCTCCTTGTTTGCTGACTCTATTTCAGATTATTTGGTTTCCTTTGTAATCCTATGTATTTTATTTTATGTACTTTAGATCATTATTTTGAGAATGGGTTTATATAGCACCAGTTGCCAAAGGGGCCCAAGACACAAAAAGAGAAAGAATGCCTTATTTAAAAGAAGGTTCCCAGTCTTTTATGATGTGTAGGCATGAATGAGTTATACTGCTATTTTTTTTTTAAGCAATTGGGGTTAAGTAACTTGCTCAAGGTTACACGGCTAGTCATTATTTATGTGTGGGTGCTCATTTTCTGAGGCCGGATTTGATCTCGGGTCATCCCAACTCCGAGGCCGGCGCTCTTACTCACTGCGCCACCTAGCCGCCCCTTTTAGGGCAATTGAGGTTAAGTAACTTGCCCAAGGTCACACGGCTAGGTTTTTGTTTGTGTGGATTAAGTGTCTGAGGCCGGCTCCGAACTCAGGTCCTTCTGACTCCAGGGCCAGCGCTCTACTCACTGCGCCACCTAGCCGCCCCTATACTGCTATTTCATTAGAGGGATGAGCTCACAGATCTCTCAAAGTATCCTAGGTTTAGACTGTCATTCATTCTCTGCCTTCCCCTCCAAAACTACTTTTCCTTATTCCACTTGAAACAAAAGAGTTCTCCGCAAGATACATGAACTTGAATAAGTAAACTCATGTAATCAGTTGACTTGATTAAGTAACTGGAGATCTTCTGGGAAAAGGTAAAATGAGAAGGAATATAAGATTTTATTCTAAAGGAGACAAGAGTTAGAGAAGTTATGGAGAGGAAAAACCTTAGCTTGAGAAAATAAGAGGCAATGATTTTTGTAGACAAAAAATTTGCATTATGAATATGGGAGAAGGAAAAGTAATGTGAACTTCATGCTAGAAAGCATTTGGAATTAATTTCCTCTGCTTGTGTGCAGCTTGTCTTTGTAGTCAAACTCAAAGTTTCATATCAACATCCTCTTTGCTTATCTTCCACTCTATAAAATTATCAGAATGTGAAATGATCAGAATATATTCCAAACTGGCTTATCTGATATTTTGATGATTTGTATTCAGGATTTGGATAAGTCTACAACCCCCACTGTGCTGTGTGACAGACAAAAAAGACCATGTATTCACGAGGCTGTGTTCCAGGCACAGGCAATGGGTTGTCTTGGAGAAGAAACATGAATACTGGGGAAGAGGATAAAAATATTGAAGAGAACCCAGGAGAAGCAACATTAAGACATGCTATCCACGAAAATATGAACTATAAAGAATAGAGAGAAAAACTTAAGTGGAGAGAAATAAACTAGTCAGGCTGCTGGATGCAGAGAGGAGGCAACAGAATTATGGAGACTGCTGTAGCTGTAGCTGAAGGCTGGAGTGATGACCAATACCTATGAAAGGTGGGGCTCACAACTGCCAACAGGGGCTGTTTCCTCCAGTTTGCAGGCAGGAATCTAGATGGGAATGGGGAATGAGCTTCCTTTCTGAATAATTCTGGGGAACAGAATGAGAATACAGACATTTTGGGAATGGTTGTTGTATTTGTAATATTTCTGCTTGTTTCTTTTTTCTGTTTTGATTAAATTCTTTGGCTGATTCTATGCTAACAGCAAATTTCAGTTTCTTCTTAGCATTTCCTTAATATGGTAATAGCTGAGTATCTAACCAGAGTGGACTTTAAAATCTAATTGGTTTTCTCTCTTTTTCTCACACGTGACGCTCCATCTCACATTTCTGTGTCATTGTCCTATTCATTCCACATACCTGGAATAGATTCCTTCTTGTTTAGGGTCCCTGTCTTCTAAAGCTTTCCCCAATTTCCCTACAGTTCCCCTCTACCCCCTCAAAAATTACCTTGTATTAGTATGTAACTCGAGTCCCAGAGCTCATTGCTATGGGACTCTGTCCTTATTCCTGACCAGTACCTTCTACCTACATGAGGGGGTGATGCAGAGTTGGTGAAAGAAGGAAGATTCAATCTTTTCTATCTCCTCAGTTTTTTCAGGTGATTTTGGCTTCCAGATACAATAGAGAAAAGGAATGATGCCAGTCCCACTTCAGGTTGATAAAGGGAGAAAAAGATTCTGTGAAGCCAATATGAATGGAGCTGAAAGCTTTCATCATGTTCCTTTCCCATGCTAGAGAACTTGGGGGTATTTTTTGCTTGCTCTGTGTGTGTGTGTGTGTGTGTGTGTGTGTGTGTGTGTGTGTGTGTAATTGGAGATGCTATTCTGGCCTTTCAGTGAGCCATGACATATGGCAATAACCATCTTGTATATATTGTATTTCTTAACATTATCTGTGTGCTGTGTATATTTACATGACTTTCCCATTAGAATGTGAGCTTCATATAGAGATTGTTACATTTTTATATTTTCTTGTAGAGATTGTTATATTTTTTATCATTTTTGTATTTTGGTGCCTAACATAGTACCTGGTACATAGTAGGCCCTTAATAAATACTTCTTGATTGAGTAATCCTAGATTTTCAGATTCACCTTCAGATGGGAGCTCTAGTCTGATGGGTTACATTTACCAGAAAATAACCCCATAAGCATGAGTAGGCACTCAGTACACTATTATTGAATAAATGGATGAATGAATAAATGTACGTATTGGTCACGAGCCATCTAGTACTAGCCTCTCTGGGTTCTTGTTTATAGGGGATATTTTCTGGTAAGTGTAGCCCATGCCTCTCAAACCACAGTGGAGGCATGGATTAACTTCTGTGCCAGTTGCTGGACAAACTACTAAGAGTGAGGCATCCATGTACTCATGTTGCAGACAGAGTGACAATTAAGAGCTACAAATAGTGAGGCCCAGGCCGGCTGGGTGTTGGGTCAGTTTCCCTAGTTTCCACACCTCTGTGGGAGCATCAGGGAAGTTTCTTTCTAGACTGTGAGGATGAGAATGTGCAGAGATAAACAAGGTGCAGTCGTTTGAGGGACATCATTGCAAGCAGGAAGGAGAGATGGAGAAACAATACAGAGGGAGAATGGTCATGATGTATGGGGGTGCCATTAAGGAGAAAAAGAGCAGCTTCCTGAGATCAGAAAGTGTCTATTCTGAGCACAGGAGACAAAGGCAGCAAGACAGAGCATGGAGAGGACTTGAAGAGTCTCAAAGGCTGGACCAAGTTAAACACATTTATGTTGCAAAGATTGTACTTGCAAATGTACTCTACTTAGCATTGAAAAACAAATAAAGGAAAATTGAAATCTTTAGAAACCATAAAAAAAAAAAGCCTGAGGAAATCCTCCCCAGAAGGCTTTCATTTGCAGTATGAAACCATTGATGCAAAAGGTCTGTAGCAGAGATGTGGAAATGAAACTATGACTTAGTGCCAGTAGATATCCCTACCCAGCTGGGGAGTCTTAGAGTAGATAGCCTCTAAACGCACAACTGAAAAGCAAGTCAAATGTACTCTGGGACAGACTGAAAACCATGAAGCCAAGCATGATAAATCATGACAAGTGGTCAGCCGTAAAAAGAATTTGGCTCAGGGTACAGCCACATGTCATTTCTGGGAGTGGGTTCCATGCTTATTGTTGGTGTTCATTTAAAGAGCTGAACCTTTTCCCACAGACAAAACATGGCCAGTAAATCTTGCATGTATGGCCATGTGTTATTCCCAAGATGCAATGAGGGACTGATTAATATAAACATTCAGTATTGTCTGGATTGGCCACAATTATGTGTGATCCAATCTTTGTGATATTAGGTGGAAATAATGCAATTATCCTCTCACCTCTGTTAATCTGCTGTTTTAATTTTTTGCATATTTCTTTTCTCTGGTTTGATGTCCTCGGCTATCTCCCAAGCATCATGTGATACGAAGCCAAATTCTCTTCACTCTGTTTTTTTCTTGAAGCTGTAGCCTATTCACATGCATGAGATTCCATCCTTTCCATGCTAGGTACAGAACCTGACTCCAGTTGAACATTACAACTTCCTGTCTTATCTGTGCCTTGGTTGGAATTGCATTAAAATGTTTTCTAGTAACAGAACATATTTAAAAAATGACAAGCAACAACCCCTGTGATACATTTCATACAAACTTCTCCTGAGGTATTTTTTTAAAAGCAGATGTTAAGTTGGGCTGGAATAGATGGACTCATAGAACTAGCTCTTAGTTTTTGTGACAGCTGGAGCAATCTGGCAAACCTGCTCTTGGACTATTAAAAGTATTTAAATATGTAATGATGTTGGATCCTGGTTATCTTCCTTTCTCCCTTACTATTAAATGTATACTCTGAAGAGATGCTTCTTTTTGTTTGGAAGAATTTTTCCAAAATAGTTTATTTACACACAAAGAGGGAAAAAGGAAATAAAAAAGACACCTAACAGAAAAAAGGAAAGAAAGGAGAAAATGAGAAGGGAAGAAAACTCAAAGGATCAAAAATCGAGAAATCCAGAAAGGCAGGGCATGAAGACCACAGAAATCTTTTCAAAAAAGTATAGTTTGTTTTAAACACTAGCATGAGCTAGTTTTCCTGGGGGAAAAATTCCATAAATCACACAGTTATCCTTTCTTCATAGACAGGGTTAGGAGGATTGTGCCCCTGCAATCTTGATGAATTTATGTAAAAATTGTGGGGCTTCTCCACATAATGAAGAAGTCTGATTTTTTTCTTTTTCTTTTATGGGGTATTTCCAGCACCTTCTTTTAAAATTTGGGTTAAGTATTTGGCCACAGACTCTGTGTCATTTGCTGGCCTTCATATGTGATCTGTAGCTGTCACAAAACTCCCCCCAATTTCCCATTGAATTTTTTATGCTGACCTGCCATATAGTGAAACCAGGATGGGTAAAGTTGTAATGAGGAAAGCATAGCTGTGTAATGTATCATACAGGAAATGCATTTTCACAAAAGGAGAGTGGCAGGTCATGAACACAGTTCTCCAAAGGTTCATGTCTTTGACATTACTCTAACTCTCTCTCACCCTGTATGTTCAATCAATTGTCAAATGATGATATTTCTGCCTCCGCCACATTCCACAAATACAAACCTTTCTTTCTACTCACAGAGTCACCACCTTTGTTTAGGCCTTACCCTGTCTCTTAGACCACTGAAATGGTGTCTTAATTGGTCTTCCTGTCTCAAGTCTCCCTCCATTCCAATATATCCTCCAAACAGATGCTAAAGTGATTTTCCTCTCCAGTGACTCCCTATTGCCTCTAAGACCTTCCCAATTTGGTCCCATCCCATCTGTCTGGTGCTGTTACACAATACTTCCTTTCTCAGACTCTATAGTCCAGACAAAAATGGACTTCCCTCTGTCATACTCAGCACATCACTTGATACCTCTGTGCCTTTGCATGATCATACCTCCTTTCTGGAAAGGATATATATCTCCTTTTCAGTGCACTGAATCCTGCATTCCCTTCCAGATGGAACTCAAGCCCTACCTACTTCATATAACTTTTCCTAAATCCTTCTGCTAGTGTATTCCCTCCCAAATTAACCTTGCATTTATGTTGCATACATTTGATATATCTGCAAATATTGTCCTCCCCAAGAGAATGTTCTCTGAGAATAAGGATTATTTCTTCCTTCCTCCCTCCCTCCCTCCTTTCCTCTCTTCCTTCCTTCCCTTCCTTCCTTCCCTTCCTTCCTTCCTTCCTTCCTTCCTTTCTTTCTCTCTTTCCTTCTTTCTTTCTTTCTTTCTTTCTTTCTTTCTTTCTTTCTTTCTTTCTTTCTTTCTTTCTTTCTTTCTTTCTTTCTTTCTTTTCTTCCTTGCTTTCTGTTTTTTGTATCCCTAGCATTTAACAAATGACTGCACATAGTTGGTACTTAATAAATTGGTATGTTAATAAATGCACATATATGTATATATTAATATATCCTCATATACATGTGTTCTTTGTTGTTCAGTTGTTTTTCAGTCATGTCAAACTTGATGCAACCCCATTTGGGGTGTTCTTGGCAAAGATACTGGAGTGGTTTGCCATTTCTTTCTCCAGGTCATTTTGTAGATGAGGAACTGAGGCAAATAGGGTTAAGTGTATATTATTATGTTAATGAATGCCTGCATGGACTAACTATATTAATATATACTTGTGTATCATATACATAGAAATATCTACATTATATATGTTTATGAATATGCATACATTTATTAAGTATATATTTTATTTCTGGATCTTTCTTAAGTGTTACTTTCTATATAGATGTTACACACACACATATACATTACATATATATATGTGTATGTGTATATAACAAAATAGCTTTCTATACAAGTGTTACATATGTGTATATATACCCATGCATGTAAGAATATGCATACATATACAAGTATGTGTATATCTCTGTATATATGTATATATGTGTGTATACACGCATACAGATATAATATTCATATGGAATTATATTCAGAACACATGGATAAATAAAGTAACAAAAGGATCTTAGCATATTGGGGCTACTGTAATTTTCCTTCTAGTTGGCGAGAGCGGAATCTTAGAGTGAGTTAGTTTAAAACTGATTATTAGGCAATGGGTATTATGCAACTAAGTATACAAATTTTCCATCCATTCAGTAAGTATTCATTAAGTATCTTCTATGTGCAGGTTACTATGTTAAGTAGTGAGGGGAAACATGAAATTATATAAATCATGGCCTTTAACTGCAAGGTGCTGGCAGAAGATAGAATAGAATAATGCCACTTTGAAATATTAGAAGTATTAAAATAGGATTAGGATCACAAGTTCCTAGGGATATAGAGGAGCAGGTGTCTTTAATGTGAAGTAGGTTGAACAAAGATAAAGGATGAACATGAAATCTCATTATTGGAGTATGGCCTCAGAGGCCTTCTGATCCAATTTATACCTGAACAAGAGCATCTTCTACAACCTTTCTGTTAAAAGACTATAGTCCTTGTCTGAAGACCTCTTCTGAGTATACTTCTAATTGTTCATGTCCACTTCAGGTCCACCATTTTGGAAAGGACCCCAGTCATGTTTTGCCTCACTGTTATCTCAATTCTTCCTGAATGCCACCTTGTCCTTGCCTCCATGTGGGTATCCTTCTGTCTTATGCCCTTTAAAGTATTGCTCTTTGTTGCCTTCATCATTAAAATGGTAAGCTTTTTGAGGGTAAGAACTGCCTTACTTGCTTGTATTTGTATTTCTACTGCTTACCATAGTACTGACATATATTAAGTGTTTAATAAATGTTCCATCAAACAATCAACATCAAACAAATTTGCCTCAGCACCAGTGGAACCAAGAGAAAAAGGTCCTTCCTTTTCCATATGCCAGTCCTTCAAATACGTAAAGGTAGCTAAGTCTTCTATGGGCTAAATTCTGCCTCTTCCCCCACCCTCGCCCAATTCCTTCAGCTAACTCTCATATAGGATCCCAATTGCCTTTTTCTTCACACTCTCTCATTTGTCAATGCCATTCTCCAAACTTACTCCTCTCATTCTCCATGGTCTTTCTGATAGAAAGCATATTATATCTTTTCTGCCTCTGCAGGATCATGACCTATCTACATAGATAGATAGATAGATAGATAGATAGATAGATAGATAGATAGATAGATAGATAGTGCTCCCTGACCAGTGGAAAACTGATTTTTTGAAAAAGGAATATGAACCTATGTGAAAAATGGATCTCACTAGGGGAAGGGCCAAAGATGAGTAAGCATTTGCTTGGAGATGATGTTCAATGATAAATAAGAAACTACAAGGAAGAACAGAGTTGAACTGAGTTTGGCAAAAGCAGAAGATGCATATACAGCTCTAGGAAAAAATATATGAATGACGAGTAACTTAGTGGAAAGAACTCTAGCATGCCTATAATCCCTGGCCTTGGAAAGACTGAGGCTGACTGATGTCTTGAATTCAGGAGCTGTGAGCTGCACTGGGCTAAAGTGACTGGGCGTCCAGACTTATTTCAGTATTAATATGGTGAGCCCCCAGAGTGGGAGATAGTGATGGAGGAGGGCACCAGCTTGATTAAGGCAAATTGGCTCAGATGAAAAGAGTACAGCTCAAATCTTCCAGCCTGGGTGAAATAGGGAGACTCAAGTTTTAAACAAACAAACAAACAAATTAAAGAAGTTTCTAGAGAAATTTTAGATATGAAAAATGGTTACCAAATAAAAATTTATTTATAAGAAAATATTTATGTAGTGCTTTTAAGTTTCTGAAATGTTTTCCTCACAGTAATACTGTCAGTCAGGTAATACAAGCATTGTTACCCTTATTTTACAGATGTGGAAATGGAGGCTCAAAAAATTAAATGACCTGTTTAAGGCCACACGGTGCATCAGTGTAATGCTATCAAGGGGCACATATTCCTCCTTCTATCCCTGCTTCCTTCTATTGTTTTGTATCACTGGATTGGAAAACAAGGATTTCTATTTTGTCCTATCCTTACCCCTAAGTAAAACCCCTCCCTACCAAAAAAACAGTTAGAAGTTCAGACTCCGAGGAAAGGACTTTATGATTTTGTGGAAGCACATATTTTCTCTCCTATCCTTCCCTCCAGTCTCCCACTCCTTTCCAAGAAAAAGAGTTTCCTGCCTTTTGAAGTTCTAGAGGTCACACTATTGCATTCAATGTAGCTGACACAGATTGCAGCTTTTGATTCTGGTGCTACAACCATTCCCTCCAGACATTGGCTTATGCCCTGAGACTATAGGGCATAATTTCTGGAAATGTGTTTGTCTA
Organism: Gymnobelideus leadbeateri; assembly: GCA_011680675.1. Classification (NCBI taxonomy): domain Eukaryota; kingdom Metazoa; phylum Chordata; class Mammalia; order Diprotodontia; family Petauridae; genus Gymnobelideus; species Gymnobelideus leadbeateri. Next base: position 131,650 of record WOXC01000137.1, on the reverse strand, counting down.
CAGTTCTCCAAAATGCCTTATTTCATTCCTCTGTCTCTCCTTGGCAGAAAGGTTATTTACGTCCGCTGATTCATGTCAAAATGTCTTGATCCAGATAGTTGTGGACTATGTCTCCAAACACTGTGAATTTCATCAGTGTTTAAATGCTAGAAACTGGCCAAACCTGACTCAGAATTCTCACTACTCTCTTTTCCCTCTTGGCATGCATGCTTGCTTTGGTACTTCAGTCATCCATGATTTCATCAAAGTACTTCCTCCATTGACACAACGCAAACACTCTTTGCTTTGTGGATGGTCTTCATGAATGACCCTGAGCAAAAATACTTTTTTCCCTACCTTCCAATGATAAGCTTCTGTGACTTTAGTTAGTCTGACCATTGAGAGCAGGCTCATAGACCATTGCTGGGACCATACTTGAAGGCATTTCAGTTTGGTAGATCCTATTAAAGCTTGTATTTGTTGGTATAGTCTTAGAGAACACACACTCACTTATACTGAGGACAATGAAATGGGTGGATGCTCAACAGTTATATTTTTTGTATTTCTTTGGCTAAGACTTATTGATATTCTCTCAAGTAAATATAAGGCCAAACTTAGAAGAGAACTAAATCCTCAGTGGATTCTTATATTTATACTCAGTCAATTTGATGGATCTTTTGTCTTGTTGATTTGGTAATTCCTTCATTGATGCCTCACATCTATATCTTTCCATATATATATATATATATTTTACTATTTCAAAATGCACTGGAAGCTTTCCACTAGATTTTTAGTATCTTATGGATACTAATGCAATACTCAAGTGGTTAGCCTGTAATCCCTTATTCTGGCTACTTGACTGGTCTACTTCCATTTCTGGGTATGTATGTCCTTAATAATGTGTTTTATACCACTTCTTGCAAAACACAATTATTGACAATATCCTGTAGCCATTGATATTCACTCTGTTTATGCTTATCACTTGTATCACTCACAGTTTTGATTTGTTTCTGATTTTGGTGTTCTATGAATCACCACCATCATTGTAAGAATTGTGGTAATGAAAAAGTTGGGCTTTTGTATAAGGAAGCGGTTTATTATCATTTAAGGTACTGTGCAACTTCCCAAATGAAATTCAACCCATCCTCCTATTCAATTCTGGGTCAAGTTCATTATCTCCCTTCCAGGTTTCCACAATATATTTTTGAAGGATTAATTCAATGGGATATCAATTTACCTGCATGTAATAATCTGAGCAATGTCTACTTGATTGTTTTTCTGCAATATCTTTTGGGATACACTTGGTCTCACATATTATGAGGTTTGATACAATCCACACAATGTCATCTGCAAACAGGAGCATCTAGAGGACAGCCATAACAACAAATACTTACTATTTTTAAGGCACTAAAGCTAGGAGCTGGACATACAGTGATAAAGAAGGAAAAATTCCTCCTTTCAACATTTACTGGGGATCTTTCTGCCATTTGGAATCTCTCTAGGAAATCTCCCACGACATTGACCCATAATTTTGGCAAATAGATGGCTCTCTTTCATAACTTATTTGGTATTGGTAATCAGATGATCACAGAACAGTTATCTCTGTGGTTATATCTTTCAAGAGAACAACCCCTTTGTTGACAAATTCCACCCCTTCCTCCATCCTATATATTATCAATAACAATAATTGAATAGCTACCAACAACAACAGTCAGGCAAGCCAGCCTGAACAAAGTAGCAATTCACTTTGAAAGTGGTAATGGAGATGTCAGGCAACAAGTAGGCCAAACCAATCATTACACTCATGTTGGTGAAGGCAGGACCCTGGGAGGACCCTGAGTCCCCAAACCTCAGGCTTTGCCTCACACCAAGGTCACCTGCCACTTTAACTATAGTCTAGTGGAGTTGTCTCTTTTTGTATCCCCAGCACTTAGCACAGTGCCTGGCACATAGGTACATAACAAATATTTAGTGATTAATTGGTTGATTGGAGACTAGGCAACTGTGACTAGGCAATTACCCCTGTAAGTATTGTAGTCTCATCTTAGTAACCACAGGTAATGAAGACCCAGAAAAAAAGGTTCCCAACTTCAGGGTCCTTTGAATTGTCAAATGGTTCAACATCAGAAATAGATATGGTTTTCTCAGTGAAAATAGCTTCAAAGAAGATGTGTTGTCAATTACTTTGCTGTTGCACTCTAAGGACCATGGGATCTGTCCATCTGCCTTCTCATACAAAATGTCCATGGGATCTGTCCATCTAAACTTGAATCTGAAACCTCCTATGTATGTTGTCTCTGATTACCAGAATGTGAGCTCTTTGGAAGCATAGAGTATCTTACTTTTTTATTTGAATCCCTAGCATTTAGCACCATGTTTTTGCACATAATAAGTGCTTAGTAAATGCCTTTCAATTCATTCGGGAACTTTTGTATGATCTTGATACATATAGGAAAGAGAAACTTTGGTGAAAGGGAACCTTTAAAGACTACATTTTTCTGCACTATATTAAATGCCATTTTTTTGGTGATCACAAAGTGGTGAACAAAGCAAAATTTTGTGTTTTTTATACTTATCTGTCCTCTTTGTAATGTCCCCCCATAGCTATTAATTCCACCCTCTAGGGGCCATCAGCAGTTTTGTTTAGTTTCAACTCCAGTAACTTTGTGCCTCCTCCAGGTTAATCTTGTCACCTGAAATCTCATCTTGTAGATTGACTCAACTTTTGATACTCAACATCTTTTCAGAACTCTCACTTGCCTCTCTCTCCTTTCCATCTATAGGGCTGGAGGAAGAGCAATAAACTTTTCCTAAAGTCTTCTTTTATGAAAGGATCATAACTTTCCAAGTAACTCTTCAACTGTCTTCCTTTTTCTTATTTCTATCTCTACTGCTTAGCATAGTGTCTGGAATACAGTAGGCCATGATAATCCTCCCCATCCCTTCTTACTTTCACCTAAGACATCTTCTCCAGACCAACTGAACCTAATTTCCTCAACCAAGAGAATGCTGATTGTCCTCTTCTAAACAATTTCCAATTTATCAACATCATTTTGGAGATATACTACCCAGAACTGAACAAAGTAGTCTAGTTGTGGTTCTACAAGAACAAAGTGTAGCAGGCTGGGCTTTCATTTCCTTAGTCCTGCCAGTGGGTTCATTGGGCCAGAGTATGTACAGTTGTGTATTTCATAATTCAAATATAGCTTTCCACAAAGACTGTATCTGTTGGCAGCTCTACCAGTAAAATATGAGTGAGCCTGTTTCTCTATAACATCCCCCCAAATATTGAATTTTGTAGTTTTAAACTATTTTTGCAAACTTAAAAGGTATAAGGAAGTACTGCAAAGCTTTTATATTCACATTCCCCTGTTCATTAGAGAATCTGAACAATTCATTTCTGTTTCTTCTTTCCAGAATTGCCTGTTTATACCATTTGACTTTATACTGTTATCCTTTTCTTATGGTGCACTAATATTCTGTTATATCCATATACCACATGGCTAGATAACATTTGCATTTAAATAATTTTCAACGCCTTAACACAAAAGGGTAATTTGGGAATTCTCAGCCTTGTGGCAGTGCCAGCCATGAAGATGTTACGGGGCAGGGAGCCCTTTCCACATTTCTCAAATCATACCACATAGGCAGCCAATTACTCCACTCAGGCAAAAGGCCAGCCCCATTGCCATTTCCTAAGTTTCCAAGAGAACAGAGGAAAGACATAGTTGACATTGGCAAGGGTCAGAGAGAAGGGTACATGGCAGGAGGAAGCAGTTACTTCATTTAAAGAAAACTTATCTGATGCCTTTATAGTCTAGTCCCTTTTCAGGTTTTGCTTACATACCTGCTATCCTTTTTGTCGCTGTGGTATAGAGTGGCTTTTTGACAAAATTATGAAATGGGAGAAGAGATGAAGAAAGCACAGTATTTATGGGAAAGAACAGTTATCTGTCTGTAGTTACTGGAATCTTCCTTGGAAAAGCCAGCCACCTTCCTAGCTCTGGTTTCATATGGTTAAACATCAGCCTTCTCATACAAAATGTGGGTTTCCTAGTAGACTATTAAAAGAAAGAGATAGTTCCTGTTTTAAACCATGGAACTGCCCTCCTCATATCTTTAGTTACTGGATAATTTGGGCCTTATAAATGAATCTTCCCAGCAGGTGATCAATTTTGGTTCTAAGTCTATGATCCTATAATCTCCAACCATTCCATATGCTCTCCTACCTCTATGCTTTTGTTCCCACTATTCTTTTTGCCTGGAAATCCCTTCCTTCTCTTCATTTGTTGCATTGTGGTCTATACCTTAAAGTGTAATTCATGTCAACTTCTCCATGAAATCTTCTTTGATTCCCAACCTGGGATTAATAATGACCCTCTTGAACCTCATATAACACTTTGCTTTACAGTTCTGTGGAGCATTTGTCATACGACATCTGTCTTTGTGCTTGATTTACCAACTTGAGTGTATAGATAGATACTGGAGAGATAGGTAGTATCTTATTTAAACTTTTAAAATCTACTGTCTCCTTCCCCACCCCCCCCTGCCCTAAGCCAATGCTGTGCCTACTAGGTTTGTTGACAGATTGACTTTCTTAAAATGAAGTTCTGACCATGCCACCCAACAACTCAAGATAATCCCCTGGCTCCCTGTTAACTCCATGATCAAATAAAGCATTCTATTTTTTAAAAACCTATTTGTCTTTTAAAGTCCTTCAAGGTCTTTCTTCTTATCTTTCTAGTTTTCTTATACTTTACTTCCCTCCACTTTGAGACCTAGCCAGGATGGCCTTTCTTTGAAGTTCTTGATAAATGGCACTCCATTTTATTCTGTAATTTCAGAGTGTCTGTCCTTTATGCTTGGAATGTACTCTCTCCTCAATTCTGCCTTCTGGCTCCCCTTAGGAGTCACCTCAAATGCCACTTTCTACAAGACGCCTTATTGGTTTACCCACTCAAGAATTGCTAGTACCTTTCCTTCTGGGTTATTTTCCATTTGAATGGTGTATCTCTTGTGTGCACATAATTGTGTGCATCTCATCTTCCTCATTGCGGGTATCCCTTCCACAACATGGAAGTTAGGGGTGTAATGCCCCAGAAATCTAAAAAGTCCTCATAAAAATTTTTAGACCTCTCTTTATATAAGAGAAGCTGAAATTTTTTCTTTTCCTTTTATGGGATGCTTACAATACCTTATTTTAAAATTTGACTTAAGTATTTGGTCATAGGCTCTATGTTGTCTACTGGCTTTTAAAAGTCATCTTTGGCTTCTGCAAAGCTCCCTCAAAATTCCCATTCGGTTTCTTATGCTGATTCATCATATATATCAAAACTGCAATGGGGAAAGTCATGATGGGGAAAGGATAATGTACAATGTGAACTCCTTGAGGGAAGGGACCACTTTTTTCCCCTTTCTTTTGTATACAAAGTTACTCTAAGGACAGGGTCTGGCATATAGTAAATCTTTATAAATGCTGATTGACTGGTGAATAGAATATGACTGATCAGACTGAGATCTATGCCTCTCTATACTAGATTAGTCTGCAGAAATTCCTTTAGTTACCTGCCAATCCCTTTGTTAGTTTTCAAATCAGGTTGTTACTTATGACTTTGCTTTTTTCCCTCTGAGGCCTGTTAAACATTTTATGTTTTACAACTTTGCTGCAGAAAGAAGTGGGGAGAGAAGGAAGGAAAGAAGGGAAGAATGAAAGAAGAAAGGGAGGAAGGAAATGAGTATTCATTAAGTACCTACTACGTGCTGCGTGTTGTGTTAAACAATTTACCAATATTATCTCATTTGATCCTTTATCAAGCCTATGAGGTGGGGGCTGCTATTACCCCTATTTTACAGTTGAGGGAACAGAGGCAAATAGAAGTTATGTGACTTACCCAAGGTTAGTTAAGTGCAGGAGATTGGATCTGAATTCAGGTCTTACTTACTTATCCATTCCATCACCTAATCAGTAGCATGATGTTGTATAAATAGCCATGGACTTGGAGTTAGACAACCTGAATTCAAGTGTTGGAGCTGCCCTTTATTAGCTGATTGACATTGGTGGAGTTACTTTACCTCTCTTACCCTCTTACCTTTAGTTTCCTCAACTAAAAAATGAAGATGTTAATATTTAACCTCCTGAGCTCATAGGGTTGTGGGAAGAAACTGTTCAGTAAACTGCTGGAATAAAGTCAACTGTTAGTAATGACTTTTTTTTCTTTTTTCAGGGGAGAAGGTAGGGCAATTGGGGTTAAGTGACTTGCCCAAGGTCACATGGCTAGTAAACATTAAGTGTTAGAGACCAGATTTGAATTCAGGTCCTCTTAACTCCAGGGCCAGTGCTCTATTCACTGAGCCACCTAGCCACCCCACTAATGACTTTTTGGTATGTCTGTGCAGCTTTGGGCCTAGAGTCAGGAAGACCAGAATTCAAACCCTGCTTTAGACAGTTACTAGCTGTGTGAACCTGGACAACTCATTTAATCTCCCCCACTCTTTGTTTCTTCATCTGTAAAAATGGAACGTTTTCACAGAATTATTGTGTGGATCAGTAAGATAACATTATATAGAGTACTTCACAAACCTTAAATAGCTATGTAAATGATAGTTGTTTTTGTGTGTGTGTGTGGGGAGCTAGATGGTACAGTGGATAGGGTGATGTACCTGAAGTAAGGAAGACCTGAGTTCGAATCCAACCTCAGACATTTATTAGCTGTGTGACCCTGAGCAAATCACTCAACCCAATTTGACTCAGTTTCTTCATATATAAAATGAGCTGGAGAAGGAAATAGCAAACCATTCTAGTATCTTTGCCAAGAAAAATACCAAAAGGCATCACAAAGAGTTGGATACAACTAAAAAACAACAAATGACTAAGCAACAAAATTATTTTTATTAGTCACTCTTGGTTCTGATTGTAATTTGTCTACACTTTCCTATCCTATGCTATCCTTGTCCATGTTCCTCCATAGACCCATTGTAAAGGAGGATTAATTTAATAAACTGGAAACCTCCCTAGAGTCAGGGATGCTTAACTTGGAGTCTTAAGTCTTGAGGGTTTTAAAAATATCTTGATAACTGTTTTAGTATAATTGATTTCCATTGTGATCTTATGCATTGAAAAATATTATTTGAGAATAGTCTTCACCAGGATGCCAAAGAGCATTGATACAAATATGTCAAGAACCCTTGATCTAAGTAATTTTATATTTTGTGGGTTCAAGTACAGAATTTGAACTGTCCATCTTTTCAGCAAGGGAGGCAGGTTTTTTAGGAAGGATAATTACAAATATGTGTTCCAAGGAATTTCTACTCTCTCACTTGCTCCTGCCCTTGTTCTCTTGGCCTTCCTTTTCCCTTTCCTCTTCCCTTCCCCTTCCCCCCCTTTTTTCCTAGACTGCTACTAGGTTCTAGGTACTCCCTAACTTAGCCAGGTTAGAAGTACAGAGTTGGCCACTTCCAGTCCTGATTCACTTTGATCACCCAGGAGAGCTTTGGCCAGTTTTGCTTCCAACATAGGCCAGCTCACTTCTCTTTAGGCAATTTGGTTGCCTCTTGCTCCTGGGGATACCCAATTTGCTTAGTCTACTGTGGCTCAGAACTCATGAACTCAAGAGAGCTACCAGACTCAGCCTCCTAATAGTGGGGATTACAGGCACAAGCCACCCTTGCCTGACCAAATGTGTTTCTTGGAGGATACTGCTTGTGTTGGTTCTTGCATGTAGATTATCACGTGAGATATGCTGTAGCATATTTATACCTGCCCTGCCCGCAGAGTCATAAGTAACTTTGATTCTTCATAGATTATTGTATTCTCAGATTCTCAGACCCTATAACATCCCTGGGTGAACATAGATATTAATTTTTTTAAAGTAGCTTGGGATCATTACGTGTCATATAGTTTCTTAGAAGCAATACAGAAGGTTCTCTTCCTCCTATTTCTATGTGCTCTATTGTGACCATACCACACAAAATAACAAGTCTGTTTGGTTAATTCAGTGAAGGAGAAAGCATATTGTATTTGGTCATCAGAAGATCTACATTTGATCCTGGATCTACTATGTATTATATGTATGATGTTGGGCAAGGATTTCTCTGGGCCTTGCTTCCCCTTCTTGCTCAAAATTCTATCATCTTATAAATTCATTAGAAGAATTGGTCAAATTCTATGAAAACATCTCTCAGTTCAGTTAATACAGCTGAACTAGTGGCCCCCAATTAGAGACATCCATGATATGCTTAGGAACACATATAAAGAATAATTGCAAGAGAATTTGGGATTATTTTTGACTCCTCACCCCGCCCCCCCCCCCCCCCAAATTCCCAAAGTCACCTTTTCTACAGCTTTTTAGTTTATTTCTAGTCATTGGGCAAGAAATGTCTTTACTTTCTTTTTATCTGCTACTCACAATGTTGTGATATCTTTTACTTTGAACTACCTTCAGGTGATGCATATGGCCACCTTGGGATACTTGTCAATTTTTACTTGGATGCAGTTTAAACACACAGCTCAAGATTCCACCTCAGAGATTACCAACAGCTCTGCAAGGAAAAACAGCTCTCTGCTGCCATCTGCTGGATTTACTGGAGTAGATGCTGCTAGAAGGATTTTCCTGTATCAACGATCATCATATAAATAGAGGCTTGCTAAACAGGAAAACATATAAAAGACCTTTATCACTGGAAGGGGGATGGTAGATTAGGATACTTCAGAGGTTGATGTAAATAAGTAGGTTGCCAAAAAAAAAATGATAATGAAGTATATTCTATACTGAAATTAAAACAACAAAAGCACTACCCGACACCATTTGATGCAATCAGCTAGAAACCTTGGACTAAAGTCAAAATCTACTGTAGTCTTGAATCAGATGAAAATTGAGCATTATCTCCAAGAGCTGTGCAATTTTCTTCTTGTATGACACTTCTAGCTGAAACAGATTGATAAATAAGGATGGCATTAGAGAGAAATTCTCTATGGATTCTGTAAACAAAGATCAGAGTGAAAGGAAATCATTGAAATAAAATGACATTTGTAATGCCCAGGGAATTGCTTTAAATTTATTGAACTTGGCATGAGCCATGGATCTCTGGCTTTTCATTTTATCTCTTGATGAGACAAAGGACATCACATAAGGCAATTTAAGCAAAAGGGACACTTTGAATTTTTAGGAAAATGTTTGGTTAACCTGTATCTAAGAATAGGATCAACTTCTGGAGAAAGCAACAACTCACAGAAAATAAGTGGGTTCTGTCACAAAGACGACTTTCAGAGTAGGCTCAATACCTTTTTAGTCTATGTCTTCTATAGTCAGTTTACTCTGCATTGATAATTGGTTCTGGGATACTGTCAGGGATAATCACTTCTCATATTTCATGTTGTAAAATTGTCAAAGGGCTCTCTTAAACTATGAGAAGTAGGTAGGAACAATATTATTTCCATTTAACAGATGTGAAAATTGAGGCTCCAAGATGCTGAAATGACCATGTTCAAGGTAGTGTTGGAATAGGCATAAGCTGGATGAGTTCTCCTGATTCCAAAGTCAATGTACTCTTTAATTTGATAAAAAAATATGATTAAATTATTTTCAGTATATCCAACAAATTCCCAGGTCCTTAACACAGTGACTTATATCCTATCTACCAGTGGAATAAGAAAGTGAACTCATACAGTTTAGAAAGTTTCCACAGCAAAGTTTGAAACAAGATAGATTTGGGGTTAACTCGGAGTTGCCAAGAAAATCCATTTAGCCAGTACAACATGTTGCCTGAATATTCTAGTTAATCTGGGTTTTGTTATAACTAGACAAAAACTACTCGGTTCGACAAAAGGAAAGGGACTCTCTCTCACAATTACTGACAAAGAAGCAGCCTGATTGCTGCTGTCCCCGAAGAAGCCCAGCTTTGCATCTTCCCTTTTCTGTGATACATCTTCTCTCCAGATTCCATTTCTGTCATGAAGAATTTCCACTATTTGTGAAAGTGGTGCTATTCTCAGAGGCTTATAGCCTTTCTCCATAACCCCACTGTGCACTGAAACCCCCCCCCCACACACACCTCCTAAAACCCAATGTATTTAACTGTCATGTTTGCCTTATTAGAGTCATAAGCATAAGCTCCCAAAGGGCTATCAGTCCTAAAAACATTAAAGTCTGCTTAGCAAAGGCAGTGCATTTCTCAGCTGAGAATATTTCCAGATATCTATGCCAGGATTTTATGATTCTGGTTAAAGTTACCTGTCATTTTGAATTCAGTTTCTGGCTGAAATTCCTTTGGAGAATTGAATTCAAAATTATTATTGTAAAGATATGTTTACTTTTGCCTTTTGAAAAGTAGATCTCATGAATGATAAAACAGAAACTTAAAAAAAAACAACAACTATCTTCAACAGTTCATCCCTCCAGCAACCTCTTTGCCATTTCTCTTTCAAGTGTCACAGAAGTGCGGCTTTGTTTCAGGAGGATGTGGACTATAAAATGATGGATTAAGAAATGGTTTTACAACTGGACCCAGTGAGTAAGATGAATGGACTGCTATCTTTCTGGAGAAGAGTCTCTAGTGTATGGCCCCAGGCACCTGTCTTTGATTATGAGTTTTTAGCCAATGTCCTGGATGAAGGCATAGATGACATGTTTATCAGATTTCAGAAGCTGAGAAGCCAACAGTTTTCAGTTGTTGTTTAGTTGTGTCCAACTCTTCATGACTCTGGGGTTTTCTTGGCAAAGATCCTGGAGCTGTTTGCTACTTCCTTCTCTAGCTCATTTTACAGATTCAGGAACTGAGGCAAACAGTGATTTGCCCAGAGTCACAAAACTAGTAAGTGTCTGAGATCAGATCTGAGCTTGGGTCTTCCTGACTCCAGGCCTGGCTCTTTATTTACTGTGCCACCAACCTGCCCTACCTAACATATCAGAAGTCAAAGACAGAATAAAAAAAAAGCCCTCCATAGAATGATGGATTGAATACAACAAAATGAAATCTAATAGGATAAATGTAAGACCTACATTTGTATTAAAAGTATCAATTAGAAGATGAGGAAGTATAGTTGGACAACAATTACTACTAAAACCACATAGGGTGTTTGGTATGCTAGTGAACTGCAAATTCAGTCTGAGAAAATGGTATGAAACAAGGGTCAAAAATACTAATAAGGTCTTGAGTTACATTAATAGAGAGATTTTGTGTTCAGAATTAGGGAGCTGATAGGCTTGGTACACTATGGCACCATAGTCAGACAAGAGCCAGTGTATTATACCCATGTCTTGGCACCACCTTTTAGGAAGGATGTTAACAAGAGAGTCTATTCACAGGAAGGTGACTAGGATGACTAAAGGAGAGCAGAGAAGACTTGGGTATATGTGATGAGGGTGTGTGTGTGGCATGGGTGGGCAGGAGTGACTTGGCAGCTATCTTCAATTACTGGAAGATAGTTCAAGCCTGAGGTGTTAGGTGTGTTACTGCTTAGGTGTAATTCTGGATTGATGGGGGGAATGATGACTCATGCCTATATGAGGAGCAAAGTTAGTACTAGAGCTTTGGAGAAGAGGAACATTCTTCTCATTCCTTCTGTGAAAAGAAACACAATTGGTTCCAGGATATCTTCAAGGAGAGACTAATGGGGGAGGGGGAAAGAGAGAGAGAGAGAGAAAGAGAGACAGAGAGAGAGACAGAGAGAGAGAGAGAGAGAGAGAGAGAGAGAGAGATTGATTGATTGATTGATTTTAGGAAGCAGCAGACCTGTAGAAGAGCCAAGACCTCAAAATTGTTAACTTTACTCCATAGAGATATGGGGGAATTTCTCTATGGATGAGATCAAGACCTCTTTCTTGGTTGAATTGAAATATCTCACTTTCATGTATTTTCTGGTATATTGTAATCTGTATAATGTCACCAATTTGTTGCTCTCTATTTGGATAAAACAGATTTACTTGTTATACATTATTTGTGAATTTTTTTCTGTGAGTAGTATTTGGTAGAAAGGAATTGAATATGAATTTATAAATTTGAAGTTATTCCTTCCTCTTTCAGAGAAAGTGTCCAGGAAAGTGACTTGAACCAAACCAAACCAAACCAAACCGAACCAACAATGACAAAATTCCCCTAGACTAACAGTACTTGGGGATAGATATAATTCTATTCTAATACCATTTTCTCTTTCTCAGAGGAAAACTAAGAAGCCAAACTCATGACTCATTGTAATGAGAATCACTTTTCAGTGTGGTGCAGTGAAATGAACCCTAGTCCTGGAGTTTGAGAACCTGGACTGAATTATTCTTTTTTTCTTCTGTATGTGCCTTTGACAAATTATTTGACACTTAACTGGGCTCCTCTGCTGCCCCATCTATAGAATGTATGACTTGGTAAAATAATCTTAAAGGTCCCTTCCACTTTTAAATTTCATAGTTTTCTAAATGATCTCAGAATATATTCTATGCTTCCACTGCCACCCATCCCTTCCCCAAATATGTTTTTGCTTAAGTGAAAAAATATTCCTATGTATTTCTTGAGGTCCATCATGCTTTGCATGCACAAATATTCATGTTACAAAGTGATATGGAGAACTAAAAGAGTTATACAAAAGCTGAGAAGACCAGGCTCCCTAAACACACAAACTTACCAAGAATGAAGATTATGAATGAAGCTCTATAAAATATAATATGTATATATTCATGTATATATGTAGCATATATACAAATATATGTGTACACTATGCTATATACACACTATACTATATATGCTATGCATATATACACACTATATATGCATATGTGTGTGCATGTATGTGTATATACACATGTATATATACATATAGATATAATATGTGTGTAGGCTATAGCACAACCTTAAATCAAATGAATCAAAGGTCAAAGGTCAGGGAGAGAATAAGAAATATAAATCTAGGAAGGGCTGTATCCTTTGCTGGAGACAATAAGAATCTACAGATAAGAGGGAAAAAATGTCTTGCTCCAAATGCTCAGAGATCAGCTACTCTAAAGCATAGCTTATGCAAGATAAACTAATCATGGAAATTGTAACAGTTCTGAGGCAGGTTATATCTCAGTGAAAAATGCAAACAGAAGAGAAGTGATCTGCTTAGTGTTTGGAAAATGAGAACTAGGGAGTAACAATTTATATTTTTCCGACTTTGCTCAGTGGAGAGGATGCCCTCATCTTTAGATGATTGGTCCTAGTTCTTTAAACCAACAATAATAATTTATGTTTTCATAGCATTGTAAGACTCACAAAACATTTTTTCTTTTTACCACAGATCTGGGAAATAGTGCAAATGTTATTATTTTCATTTTCAGAAAATAGAAGTTCAGATAAATTAAATTACATGTCCATTTTCACAAGAAATAAATGTCTAGGGCAGAATTTTCCTGACTCTAAGAATAGCCTTCTTTCCATTATGCCACATTATCTTTTGGTACCTCTACAGTAGAGAAGGGGACAGTAGTATTTTATCAGACTAATTGCAGCATAACAGAAATATACCTTTAGAACATTCAACTTGCTTTGTTCTAATTCTACATTCAACTGCCAACCTTCTGTTCCGTAAATTGGTCCCCTGATCCTTGACATGAACTGTCAAGAAGAGGAGTGCCTCTGCTGATCATTCTCAACTGTTGGGCATGTGTATAGCTTTGTAAATGAATAAACTGGTATTCTGGCTTATTGAAACCTTAAGAGTTTGGTTAGTGTATATAAATCACACAAAACTTGTTAATTCCTTATTGAATTGAAAAAAAAATGAGTTTGGGAAACTGGGAACCTAAGGAACAGAAAATTGACTCCCTTAAGATATAACTATGTCATTCTTTTCTACATGAAACAGCTCACTGGCTGTCCTTTTGTTGACTGAACTTTTGTCATATGAATTATTTGAAGTAGAGTGTTATGATTAGGATAACAGACTTCTAGATATTGGAAGTTTTAAGATAAGGAAAATGAAGATCTGAGAGTTCAGGTTGTGGGAAGTATTTTTGGTGAAAAATAAAAGCAACAGATAAGCAGTATTATTAATTATTGTCTGAATATTATCTGTTTACAATGAAGCTTAATCTTAAGGATTATATAGATAGGCAGTGCTTCGGGGTTAGGTTAGTTAGAAAACTCACTTTTACAAAGGATATGGACCTTAAAGTCACAGTACAGGGAATTAGATTTGACAAAATTTTAAAATGTCACAACTGAATAATTACAATAAGTTAGGGAATTAAAAAAAACTAAAATTGCTCCAGAATGGGAGCAATGACCCAAAGTGGCATGTTTTTTTCACCAGTCAAAATATATCATCCAAACTAGGCTATTGTTTTTTTCCCCTTGTTACTGATAGGCTTACAAAGTTTATATGTGTATATACATACATGTATATGTATGTATATGTATATATATGTGTATGTGTGTGTATACATATATTCATTTGATCTTCACAACAATCTTGGGAGGTTATTATTATTATTATTACCATTTTATAAGTGAGAAAACTGAAACTGAGTGGTTAAATGACTTGCCTAAGGTCCCAGGCAGCTGGGTGGCACAGTGGATAAGTACTACACAGATGCCTGGATGAGGTAGATGGCATATCTTGTTCCAGGAATAGGAAAGAGGAACCAGGAAGACTCATCTGATGAGTTCAAATCTGTCCTCAAATACTTAGCAGCTGTGTGACACTGGACAAGTCACTTAACCTGTTTGCCTATAAAATGAGCTGGAGAAAGACATGGCAAACTACTCCAGCATCTTTGTCAAGAAAACCCCAAATAGGGTCACAAAGAGTCAGATATGACCAAACAGCCACAACAAATTTCCTAACTCCAAGTCACTAGCCACTGTGCAACACTTGCCTCATAATAATGAAAAAAATGTAGACCAAGAGCAAAATGACCTTGCCTCCTTAGTTTAGTTATTGTTCTGTCTCAGATTCATTTGTAGGCCCAACCAGGTAGCAGCATGAGAATGAAGTGTGCATCCATAGCCCCTTAGCTGAAGAACCGGGAGCCTGCCTTTATCAAGGAGTGACTTCCTAGCCCACTGAATTCTAGCAGATGAGAGCTAAAATGACCAGCAGGTGGCTCTGAAGAGATAAATCCTAGAAGCTAATGGCAAAGAAAAAGTTAATTGACCACAAACCTAGTGAGGATATCCAGTTACAAATGGAGTTGCCACCTGAAGAGAACAGTGGTTCCAAAGGAATTTTCTTAGGAAGAAAACAAGGTATATTATAACTTAATCTTTAACTATCAGTTTAAACTTAAAAAAAAAAACAAAAACTAAACAAAAAAACCCCATAAAATCTGATTTGGGCTTCAGTGTATTATATACTATAAATCCCTTATGAATAAAAGCCATCCTGTTTTAAAACTTTTCAGCAGATTAGCATGAGTGCTATTTTAATGAAAGGGAACTTATGTTCTGTATTGGGAAGTAGAGTTGTAAAGTCCTTACTTGACTGGTTTTAACTTTTCCCTCTGCCATTAACTTTAAAAGGAATGAGTGTTACTTTCATTGGGCCAGTAGAGAAATTTAGAAAGCTGTTACTGCTTTATTAATCAACCTCATAATGCTTTATCCAATTTCTAGGTACCAATTTCTATATTTTATGGTATTTTTAAAATAAAATTTTCCTATGTGACCCCTACTCTTTCTCTTCTCAACTTTCTTTCTTTTTTTAGAATATAGAATTTTTGCTTAAATTCTATAAAGTAGTTTACTTGTTTAGGCAACAAAAAAGTACAAATTTCAAACACTGCTGAAATTGTACAGAAACACCTTCAGATAAATTAACAAGTTAAATTTTACTTCTCTTAATATTTCCTCCCCAAACATTTCAAATCACTTGAATGTTTGTTGTCAAAAGAATTATTAGATCTCTTATAAATCCCCATGGTTGGATCTAAGAATCCTGGAGAAGGTATACAGAATGATGCAAATATATCATGACTACTGAAAAAAAATAGCACCATAAATCTAGAATCAGTCAATAATATTTTATTAAGTACCTACTATGTTCCAGGTATTATAGTAAACTCTGAGGATACAAAGAAAGGCAAATGTCAATTTCTACCCACAAGAAGCTCACAGTCTAATGGGGAGACCAGAGGTAAACAAATATGTACAAACAAGCTACATATAATTAGATCACCAACAGGGAAGGCACTAGAATTAAGAAGGATCTGGAAGACTTCCTCTTGAAAGTGGGATTTTATCTGGGACTTGTAGAAAGTCAAGGGGAGCAGGAGGTAAAAATGGAGGAAGAGCATTGCACCCATGAGGGACAGATCGGGAAAATGCCTGGATGAGGTTGATGGAGTATCTTGTTCCAGGAATAGGAAAAAGGCCAGTGTCACCGGATCAAAGAGTATATGGGGAGAGGAGTGCAAAATGTAAAAAGACTGAAAAAGTTGGGTTAGTGGTGGTTATGAAGGGCTTTGAATGCCAAACAAAGGATTTTGTATTTGATTTTGTAGGTGATAAGAAGACACGGGGTGGCGAGGTGGCCCAGTGAATAGAGCACCGGCCCTGGAGTCAGGAGGACCTGAGTTCAAATCTGGCCTCAGATACTTGACACAATTACTAGCCATATGACTTTGGGCAAGTTCCTTAAATCCATTTGCCCTCCAACATAAACAAACAAACAAAAAAGAAGACACAGGAGTTTACTGAGTAGGAAGCAACATGGTCATGTATATGCTTTAGGGAAATCAATGTGATAGCTTAGTGGAAAATGGAATGAGGAGAGACAGGGCAGGGAGATCAACCAGAAGGTGACAGGCCCAAGGTGAGGAGGTCCTATACCAGTGTGGGTAGTGTCAGGAGATAGGAGATAGGGATGTTGCAGGAATGAAATAGATAGTGCTTAACCATAGATTGGATATGGGGGGAAGCTAGTGCAGACTGGAGGATTATGCCTTAACTGTGAATTTCATGACATGATGGTGATGGGGCCTTCAACAGGGAAATTTGGAAGAGGTGACAGTTGTGAGGGATAGAGTTCAGTTTTGGTGATGTTGAGTTTAAGATGTCTATAGGATATCCAGTCTGCAGTATCTAATATGCAGTTGGAGACATGAGATTGGAGGTCAGCACAGAAGTTAGGGCTGGACAAGAAGATGTGAGACTCATCAGGATCAAGATGAATCTAGGGCAGTCAATGAGATCACCAAATGAAGCATGGAAAGAACCTTGAAGCTTGTCTATTCTAATCCCATCTCTCCTCCCTATTTCACAGATGAGGAAGCCTTGGCCCAGTACTTACAGGGAATTTAAAGAGCCATCTCTGTAAGTAAAAAATCTCCTTCCCTTTTGTATATCATTATAATAATTAAAATTACAAGGCAGCTAGGTGATAGAATTGCTAGAGTTCCAACCCTGGAGTCAGGAGGACCTGAGTTTAAATCTGGCCTCAGACATTTAATAAATGTGTAGCTCTGGATGGGTCACTTAACTGTTTGCCTCAGTTTCCTCATCTATAAAAAAAAACTGGAGAAGAAAACGACGAACTGCTCTAGAGGTCCTATGGCCCTAAATGGGGTCATAAAAAGTTGGACGTGACAAAAAAAAAAAAAGACTGTTGTAATGCTTTCAATAGAAATATTTAAAATAACTCCAGTTTTTTTCAGGTCCTTAACAAAGGGCAAATAGATCTTATTAATAATAAAAAGGATAAGAACAGTCTCTCTCTCTCTCTCTCTCTTTCTCTTTTGCTTTTTGGAGGGCAGTTGGGTTAAGCGATTTGCCCAAGGTCACATGGCTAGTAAGTGTTAAGTGTCTGAGACTGGATTAGAATTCAGGTTCTCTTGACTCCAGGGTCCATGCTCTATTCACTGAACCACCTAGCTGCCCCAAACAGTCTTAATAATAATAAAAACAAGAGCAATATCAATAATAATAAAAAGGATAGAATAGTTTAAGTATATAAGTTATAGAAAAATGGCCATCAGCACTGACAGAGGAACTGGGGGTGATGTCAGTGAAACCATAGGTCTGGCTAAAGATAACAAAAAAAGAAAATGAAGGAGAAGAAATAGACTCTCATTTCATATAGAACTTAAAGGTTTGCTCTTTCTATGTAATAGTCTGGTTAATGAAAGTATAATAAACATATTTGACAGACAAGGAAATTGAGGCTTTTAAGAGGCAGAGGGTTACCCAGCTAGTACATATCTGTCAGAGACTCATAGAAAAGCACTGTGGCACAGAGGATAGAGTACTGGACTAGTGTTCTAGAAAGCATGGGCTCAACTATCACCTCATATTTGCTAGCTGTGTAACAATGGGTAAATCGCTTAACCTCCCTGAGACTCAGGTAACTAAGTCACAGATGGATTATGATCCATTGACAGAAGACATTTGCTCATCTCTCCTCTTCCCTTTCTCTTTTTGGAAAGAAAGCATCCATATAAAATATATTTCTTAGCTACACCTCACTTGAAAATGGCATCTACTTCTGGACCTCACCAAAAATCAGGAGTTGATAGAGGCTGGCATGGGAATACTATTTTGTGTGTTATTTATAGTCGGAGTAAATGAGGCAGACATTTATGCCACTGTGGCCTGGATTCTCCTAAATCTTGCCTTACATGTGAAATGTGTGCAGTGTGTAGAGTTTTAGGAAGCTCTTAAGAAGGCTTTTACTGCTGAACAAGTCCCTTTGATCTTCCCAGGGCTTGAAAGCTGGAAGTGTAGAATGTTTGATAGCTTCTTATATTTTCAAAAAGACTCACAGGTAATCCAAATTTAGTCTGTGGATTGTAGGATGATGCATGAAGGATGTATATTACAAGAGTGTGTCATTTAATTGGTAATATGATCTACTAAACCAACCATATTTATTTTTAGACTATTTTAGTTACTGGCTTAAGTTAGAAAAGATGTTACCCTTTTAGCATTCATGAGAAATATTAGTCTGAACACTGGCTATCTATTGTCATATTGATGAATAAATGTTTTCTTATAAAGCATATATGTTTTTGAATGAGCTCATATGATTTTATATTGTAAGCATGCTTCTGTTTATCAGATTTCTGTCTCATACTTAGCTATGAAACACTGATTGAATACCTTTTATGTGCAAAGTCCTTCATAAGGATATAGACAGATTGATATATAGAGATAGAAAGATAATTAGATAGAGTTGTAGAAGAGGATATGGAGAAGATGGAGCTTGATTTATGTGAGATAGAAAAGCAGGATCCTGCTCATAGGATGTTATGCTCATAACACATGTGAAGAGCTTTACAAACCTTAAGGCACTATTTACATCCTTACTATTATTATAATATACTAGGGATTAATTCATTCTTTGTATATGTGTCTCAGGTGCTAGCATAATGCCTGAAAACACATTAAGTGCCAAATAAATGCTTGTTGTTTGACTAATAGAACTGGAGGGAACCTTAGAGGTTATCTAGTCCAGACCCTTATTTCACAGATGAGGAAAATGAGGCCCATGTTAGTTACATTAATTTCCCCAAAATCACACCCATACTAAGAGGCAGAGTCTGAATCTGAATGCAGGTTCTGTAAATCTAAGTTAAGTATTTTCTTCTGTACCACGCCAATAATTTATCCTATAGGAGAAACAAGAATGCACAAATCAGGGGCAGCTAGGTAGTGCAGTGAATAGAGCACTGGCTCTGGAGTCAGGAGGACCTGAGTTCAAATCTGACCTCAGACATTTAACACTTACTAGTTGTGTGACCTTGGGCAAGTCACTTAACCCCAATTGACCTGCATTTCCCCCCTCCAAAAAAAAAAAAGAATGGACACATCAAATGGCACAAAAACAATAGAAGAATAATGGATCATAGATACATCACAATCTGAAGACTAAAGATGGGTATGAAGGGATTGGTTTGAATATTTGAGGGAGCTTTCCAAGAAAATAACTCTCCATTGTTTTCTGTGACACATTGGTGTAAGCTTAAATTAGAGACAATGGACTAACATTTCAGAATTTTGCTTTGCTCAGTGGCTGACTGCAAAACCTACATGTCTTATTCCTCAAAGCTCTCATCCATTTCCATCCTCTTTCCTCATTCTAGCTTTACAATTGTTCTGTGACCTAGTAATCACTTTGATCAAGTGGCAAAATAATCACCAGTCCTAAATATTCAAAAGAAACCAAAGTGTGCTGAGAAAAATAAGGTAATCGAGTTTGTCATGCATTGCCTTAATTATAGTAGACAATAAATGTTGAATAAATGTATGTTTCTCTTTTTAATAGTTATTGACAGGAATTTGCACTTAAATTGGAACTCTTGGTCAGTCACAAAACATTTATTAATTAACTACTATGTGCCAGGCATTGTGTTAAGCCCTAGGGAGTACAAAGAAAGGTAAAATATAGTCCCTGATCTCAAGGAACTCAGAAATTGGAAAATAGCTGAAAAAAGTTGTGGTATATGATTGTCATGGAATGCTATTGTGCTATAAGAAATGACAAGCAGGATGGTTTAAAAAATCTGGGAAGACCTGTATGAACTGATGCAAAGTGAAGTGAGCAGGAGTAGGTGAAGATTTTACACAGTAACAACAATAGAGTGATGATGATTAACTGTGAAAGACTGTTACTATAATCAATACAATGATCAAAGGCAATTTTAAAGGACCCATGATAAAAATGCCATCCACATTCCAGAGAGAGAATAGATGAACTCTGAGTGCAGTTTGAAATAAAGCTTTTTTTCACTTTCATTTTTCTTGCCTTTTTTTTTAACATGGCTAGTATGAAAATGTTTTACATGATTTCAGAGGTATAGCTGATATTATGTTGCTTGACTTCTAAGTGCATAGGGGGATGACAGAAGGGAGAGAGAATTTAGGACTTAAAATTAAAAAGAATGCTAAGAATAAATAAACAAATAAGTAAAAAAGATTTAGCCCACGTTTCTAATTTATGGAGGAAGGTGTTTTTTTTTTTTATTCTTTTGAGGTGCTTAGTATGTTAATTATCTTCACCATATTCATGTCATCTACACATTTATTTATTAAATTGCTTTCACCCAGATAATTGATTAAAATGTTAGCAATTTTGGAGAGATTTGAAATGTGGGTGATGTTTATTTATATCTCATCCTATTTTTTTCTTTTCAAGGATATCCCATCAGAATCTTTTGTGGGTTTCTTCTTCCCTAATTCGATGGTCTGCAACCCCTTAACATTTGAGGAAACTGTTTCCTGTGCAATCATGCCCCAGAAATAGATTGGAAAAAGTTCTTGAGAAGGAAGTATCTACATAGCAATTTTTCTGATTACACAAGCATCCAAAAAAAAAAAAAAAGAGCGGAGAAAACTGGACTAGATCCTCTGTAAACCATTTCCCCCCCACTCACTAAATCTTCCATTTAAACTAGCCAGGCATAAACCTTATCATCCAGTCACTGGGAATACCAACAGTGTTCTTTAGATCATTTCTTATCAAACAGTCCCACTGACCTTTTTCACAGTATCAGTATCTTGATGTGAAATCTGAGCTCCTGGTGCTGGAAATCAGAATAGACAGCAGCAGCCTTGACTCTCTTCCCTTGCTTGTATCAACTAAACTTCAATTGCCCATCAGAATGTACTTCCCTAAGGGTGTCTCCCAGCTGGGTCAAAGACACAAGCGAGAGCTGAGGGGAAAATCCCAGAAGTTGTCGTATGCTGGGAAGGCAAAAATGGTGAAAGACTAAGTGTTTCTTCTTTATGTTTCCAATTCACTTGAGTCATGGAAATGTGTGTGTGTGTGTGTGTGTGTGTGCAATCTGATTTGTCGCCCTTGACAATTAGCATATTTATACTCAGAATTAAGGTAAGTTAAATAGAAAGGAGATATAGACAGAAGGATATCTATAGTATTATGGATGTATATCTGTCTAGCTGTATCTATCTCCTTTTAACATTCTTACCTTAATAGATTACCTATTACCTATAGATATGGCTCATAGATAGCTATAAATACAGTTATCTCTTCCACATCACAACTTTCCCCATTGCAGTTTCAATATATTGGGGGTCAGCATCAGGAATTAAATGAGAACTTTTGGGGAGTTGTGCAGAAGCCACAGATGACATGTAAAATCCAGAAGATGAGACAGAGCCTATGACTAAATACTTAACCAAAATTTTATAATAAGGTACTGTGAATACCCCACAAAAGAAGAAGAAAAAATTCTGACTTCTTTTCTCATAGGAAGGGAGGGCCAAAATTTTTTTTATGTGGTTTGTCCATATCATGGGGGCCCTAAACCCCTAACCCCAGCAATGTGAAATGGATAACTGTAGATAGAAAAATAGATTTATATGTCTATTGATATCTATCTGCTCTAGATACATATATTTATCTTTAGATAGATATATCCAACTATCTACTTATCTATCTATCATTTGTTTATATATTTAGGTACCTATCTATCATCTATAATTTCCTTTGCCTCTTTTCCCCCTTTTATATAAACTTTGTGGGGCAACATGGTATATGGAATAGTCAACATCAAACTTATAGAGTTTTGGGTTCAGTTCCTGCTTCTGGAGCTTGCAATTGTTTGTATAACCATGAAGAAATTCCTTAATCTGTTTGTACCTCTGGCAATGTGTTAAATCATAAAGAAAATCGTAAAATATAAAGTAAATTGTAAAGCCATTGTTGGTCTGCATTAATAATGCCAATCTGCCCTGGAATGTCTTGACTCTGATGAAATTACAGGTGTGGACAAAACAAACAAACAAACAAACAAACAAACAAAAAACTTTAATCTATCTTTTTAATAAGAGGTAATATTCTGGGTGGTTGTAGATTTGGAGTCAGGGAGCCTGGGTTTGACTTTGGCCTTCGACACTTACTATTTATATGACTTTAGTAAGTCAATTAATCTCTCTGAGTATAAATTTCTTGATTTGCAAAATGAAGTGGTCGGATTAAGTGACTTCTAAGGTCTTTTCCAGCACTAAATCTACAATTATATTTAATTGATGTGGACAGTTTTGTTCATGGAAGAAGTTGGCTATTATGACTCTAAATAATTTGAATGAAAGAGAAAAAATGAATTTCTTTCTTTTGGCATTTTGGTCTATATGGCATTATGTGTCTATATAGTTGTAAATGTGCCATTGATAAGCTGAGAAAGCCACATTTTATATTAAGCTTCCTTGGGCTCAAAGCTAGAGCAAAAATTGCTAATGGTGAGTTGATGATCAAGATAAGTAGAGAGAGCTTCAAAAAGTGTCTAGCTGTCCTTGAATTCAAATGACCTGGTTGAACTGCATCTCTGAGTACTGAAAGCACTGGCAGATGTGGTGCTGAGTCACCAGCTAGTGTCATTTTTGACACTCCTAAGAGAACAGAAGAAGTGCTGCAGGATTGGCAAAAGGCAAATGCATTAACTTAAAAAAAAAGAGGTCAATGAATTTGACCTAAATTCTTGGCAAAATTCTAGAATATATTATTAAAGAGATTTTTAGTGAACATTTAGAAAAGGGGAGTTCGACGGTCTAATCCAGAATAACCCATTCCAGACTAGTTTAATTTTGTTTCTTGAAGGATTATTAGACTGTTACATCAGGCAATTCTGTGGTTTAATAAAATAAGCAACATTTGAAAAATATACGTATATATAAATATGTATACATATATTCTTATGGAAATGATGGAAAGATATGGATGGGTTAGAAAATAAAATTACTAGATATATTTGGAACTGTTGAATGGTCACATCCAAAGAGTATCCATTAATGATTTAATGCCAATTGAAAAGGAGTTCTCCAGCAAGGACTTATATTTGGCCCCATGCAGCTTGGATGATGGTGGCATAAATGGAATGCTTATTAAATTATTATATTACAGAAAGATAAGAAGGGTAGATAACATACTGAATGACCAGGATGGTCATTACAGGACTTATTATTTTTATGTATTTTTTGCAAAGAAGTTAGGGTTGAGTGACTTGCCCAGGTTCAGTCACACAGCCAGTAAAAGTCAAGTGCCTGAGGTCAAATTTGAATTCAGGTCCTTCTGATTCCATGGCCAGTGCTCTATCCACTGTGCCACTGAGTTGCCCCCATTACCAGATTTAAATAGATTGCAAGTTACAAACAGTGGCCCCAATTCTTTAAAATATGAAATAATATAGATAAATTAAAAAGGCTTACATACAGATTAAAAAAATTAAACTTCACAAGTGCAAGATGGAAAAGGCATCATTAGACAGTTTATCTAGAGTTTGACTGCAAACATGAGTCACCAATATGGTACAAGAGTCTAGAAAGAGATAAAATTATATTAATGCATTAAGAAAGGTATGGCATCTGAGATTACGGAGTTGATTGTCTTGCTGTATTCTGTTATTTTAGAATGGTTATTGAAGCCATTTTATACATAGGTATCAGTGGACACAAACAAGAGATATAAAAGTAGGCTTATTTATTGTGTAAGGCTGAAGGTGTTAAACACAGGACAAGGAGACATATTGATATTTGAACTTCTCATTCTGGTCCTAAGGAGCACCTAGACCTCCCCTCTGACTCTTCCACATAGATACCGGTTTTGAGTGGTAGCAAGTACAGCCTATGAAAGGAGGAAGAGAGGAGGGAAAGGGTAAAAGCAGGTATTAAGTGTCTCTTATATTCTAGGCACTGTGCTAAGCACTTTACAAATATAATCTCACAGAGAAGAGGAAAATCCATCAGGTCTTAGGAGGAAATGGTCATCTTGTAGTGTGGGTATTTTTTTTTCCTGTGCTCATGGGAACACCAAGCAAGACATCTCCTTGGTGTTCAAACCACCTACATGACAGGACATATTGGTCAACCGCATTCTCTAGTTGTCACATTGCTTAAAAATTCAAGTCAGCAAGTATTTATTAACTGCTTACTATATGCCACCCATGGTGCTAATTGCTGGTAATACAAATACAAGCAGAAATAAATTAAATTATCCCTGTCCAGAAGGATTGTCTCTGCCCTCAAATAGCTTGAATTTTAGTAGGAAAAGACAGCACATAAAAGGACAAGGCAAGGTGAGGGAAAGAGATACTGGTATACTAAGGGCATTTTAGAGTAAGCTTGGGGCAGTCTAGAATGTAATCTAGAGAAGAAGGACGACATGGCTAACATAAGCAAGCTCCTTAAAAAAGAGGTTCTGTGAGGAACCAGCCAACCGGAAAGAGAGGCCAAAGGATTGGAGGCTATTTTTAACATGTCAAGTCTAGCAGTAGAATGAGCTTCCAAGGGGCCAGATTTTCTTGGGGAAACTCCAGAGAAAGTCAAGAATGCAGTCTGGTAAGCAATGAAATGATATTCTATCTGCTCCAAAAATTTTATCCTCTCAACAGCCTAGGGACTTTTTTCCCTTAAATTTTTATTTACCCCACAGTGTCTGTTCCCTTACAAATGTGCATAAGCCTGGCCATAGTTTACCATATTTGTCCCAGTCAGATTGATCTAGAAAAAAATGTGTTCTGTTCCAGGCACCAAATTTTAAGAAGGAAAATGATAAACTAGAGAACATACAGAGTGGAACTGACCAAATGGTAGAGGGCCTCATTTTCTTCCATGTGAGGATCAACTTGGAAAGTTTAGTAAGGAAATCAGACAATCGGGTGAAGTGGAGTAGTACATAATATCTAGCTTTTAAATATTTGGAGAAGGATCCTGTAAATATTTGTGGAAAATATTTCTGGAGAAAAGAGGTTAGGCTTGTTTTGCTTAGACCCCCAGGGCAGCACTAAGAGCAATTAGAATTTTCAAAGATACAAAATTAGGCTTGTTGTGAGGAAAAAACTTCCTAACAATTAGAGATATCCAAATATATGATAGAATGTCTTGTCAATGGCTTGTTTTTCCCTCCCTGAACAATCAAATGAAAATGGTTTGGTTACTTGTTGGGGATTTTGTGAAAGGGATTCTTGGTCAGCTATGGATTGGATTTGGGAGCTTTGGAGTTACCTACCACCTCCAGGATTCATTGAGTCCCTGTGAGGTAAAAGGATACAAATCTAGGACTAATCTAAGGGAAAACTTCCTAACAATTATATGTATCCATAAGTGAAATGGGCAGTCATTAAGATTAGTGAGCTCACCTGCATTGGAAATTTTCCAGCAGAGGTTGTATGAGTGTTTATCGTTTATATTGTGAAGGGATTCCTGGTCAGGTATGGATTTTCCTGGATGATATCTAAATTTCCTTCTAATTTGGGATCTTATATGTGATTTTATAAAATTAAACTTCTGGGGAATATATTGTTATAACAAAGGCAACAAGATATAATGGGAAAGAGACATGAAGTTGGGATGGGATCAGAGCACCTGAATTTGAATCCTCACTTTGTTACTGCCTTTATGAAATGGACAAATGACTTCTCTGTGAGCCAATTTCCTCCTTTGTAAAATATACAGGTGAGACTATATAATTTCTAAGGTCCTTTCCAGTTCTAAATCCTACAGATCACAGAACCATAGAATTTGAAAGTTGGAAGGGGCCTCTGTGTCCATTGATTCCAACACTTCCATGAAGGGAATATATACATATTTATCATAATATATCCAGCAAGTGTATCCTGAGTTTCTGTGTGTACATGTATATTTGTAAGCATTATACCTGGGCAGTCCCACAAAAGTTCCAATTTAGAAAACCAAAAATTAAAGGACTATTTGAAACAAAGTGAAATGTCAATATTCTTCATTCAAGCTATCCACCTTGTGATAAGCACAATAAGCAAAGCAAAAAAATAAAGCCTTTTGGACTTTAAAGGGACCAATTACTAGGAAAACAGCCTAGAATGAGTTACCATGAGTGCAGCAATTTGTTCATCCTGCTTATCAGGAATCAGAATCAAAAATCCTGCTTTGAATGTCTATTAATGTTTTCCTTCATCTTGGCAAGGTCTAGAGTTGACTGTGGCTATCTGTACACTATATAGGCAGCCAGATAGATATGCACACAAAGGCTCTCTGGCTAGAAAATAGCTCTATGTATGGTGGTTCAAGTGTGGTTGAAAAGGATGCATGACAGTCATTCTTTTTGTCTGAGGTCATTGCTGCTGCATGTAGGGCCTGATGTTCTTTGTGCCTCTGTATCTTATCTGAAACCTTTGGTCAAAAGTGCTTGATTAATGTGTTCCATCTATTAAGAGAGAGTTAGCAGACAGTCCAGCCTTAGTTAATGTGAATTTAAGGATAAGTTTATATAAATTCTCCATGAAGAAGGAGTTAACTTATAGTCTAGCTTTGGTTAGAATTGTCACTGATCATTGCTTCCAAATAAGTTGAAGTGAATTAATGAACTGGTATAGTACCGGGGTTCTGGGGAAGACCTAGGGCTCTTATTTAAGCATATAACATTGTTTGATCCTCTGTGTATCTTTCTTCTAAAGCAAAAGGCTTTAGAATATATATAGATGTATCATCCCAATTGTCCCAAGAGGAACAATAGCAACATATAAATAACATATGAAAATATACTGACCACTTTTTAAGTAGGAAACACCTCACTCAACCCTGCATTCATCGTTCTTTCCATGTTGATAATGCTCTGCCTCTTGCCAGCTCAGAATGATAAATCACATTATGATTCATTGCTATGTGCTGTGCCCTGGACTGTAATGCCCTTTTAATGACACTAATCCTCTTCTTTCCTTTTCCTCCTATGTGTTTCCAGGGTCTCTAAAGCAGGGGTTGAAATTCAAATCCTCAGTCATTTTGAGAGTCGAGAAAGGGGAGATGGGCTACTTTTTGAGCAGAAAACTTCCAATCCTTACTCACAATTTTCTATCCTTTGAAAAACAAGCCATTCAATAGCTGAATCTAGAACTTGGTGTCAACTTCTTTCATCACACTCATCCTACCTTTTCCCATCATTGTACTATAGAGATTGCTGAAATTGTATTTACTTGGCTAAGTAAAAATTATGAATTAGATGAATTTTTTTCTTTAGCATCCCCCTCACTCCCTCTATTCTTGAATACTTGAGGAATATTTAAGAAGGAAGATGGGGTGCTGAAGAAAAATTTCTTTCTTTTCAGTAGTGATATCTCTTCTAACCGTCTCTCACTGAACTTCAACATCACCAACTGCCAAATGAATATTTTAAACTAGATGTCCTAGAGACATTTCAAACTCAACATGTTAAAAAAAAAAGCAAAACCAAACCCATTTTCCCCTCCAACCCATGCTTCTACAGTACTTCCCTATTTTTGGCAAAGGCATTATAACTTTTTCCAGACTTCCTGATTCATAACCTTTGTATTATCCTTTACTAATTACTTTATCTCACCCTATACATCCAAATGAGTTGTTAATTCTTGCCGTTTCTAAGTTCACAACATCTCTAACATCTGACCTCTTCTGTATACTCACAGAAGCACCACCTTAATTATGTCCCTCATCACCTCTCACCTGCAGTATTAATGGTCTCTTAATTTGCCTCCCTTCCTCAAGTTTCTCCTCATACCAACTCATATTCCAAATGGGTAACAAAGGAATTTTCTTTAAGTGTAGTTCTGACCATGTCATTCCCCTATTCCATAAATCCCAGTGGTTCCCTTCTGCTTCTAGGATAAATGTAAACTCCTCTCTATTTAAAAGTTTGTCATAGCCTGATGCTAGCCATCATTTTTTTTTTTTAACATTTTTCTGGTCATAGTAGATATTTTTCTTTTGGTTCTGTTTACTGTATACATTCATACAAGTTTTTTTCTGAATTATTTATATTAATTGTTTCTCAGGGTACAATAATCTAATATATATTTGTAAATATATGTATGTATGTATGTGTGTGTGTGTATATTCTCCAATGCTTATGTTATTTCTTTACCTGGAAATCTCTCCTTTTTTCCTTCCTATGTATTCAAGTCCTAGTCATAATTCTAGGCTTATCTCAATCTTCACATCTTCAATGATGCTTTTTCAATTAATATTAATTATCACTATTTTGTCCTCTTCTTGACATATTCATAACATTTACTATTTGTTCTATACATTTTGAACATAATTTTATTTGCTTATTATTCAAGCTAATGTTGTATGAGACCCATCAAAGCCAGATCATCCCAAGATAATTTACGTGGAGTGTGGAGAAGAACAACAAATAGACAAATGATGGAAGTTTTGCCAGCACTTTCATAATGATCTATCTTCATCATTGATGATAGTGATATCATATTCAGTGCTAGTGATACCATATTTGGATTCTACCAGCTCAATACCTAATGCGCAGTATTAATCCATCAACAATCGTTATTATTGGGGTGGCTAGGTGGTACAGTGAGTAGAGTGTCGGTCCTGGAGTTAGAAGGACCTGAGTTCGGATCCGGCCTCAGACACTTAACACACACAAACAAAAACCTAGCCGCATGACCTTGGGCAAGTTACTTAATCCCAATTGCCCTCCAAAAAGCAAAAAAAAAAAAAATCATTATGATGTGCCTACTATGTTCCAGGAACTGTATTAGGTACTAGAAGTATAAAAATAAAAAAAATAACTTCTGGGATCTTACATTTTGTCAGGAGAAACACGTGCATATATAGGCATATATATTAAAAGTAAATACAAGGTAATTTTAGAAGAGATGGAGGCAAAAACCCATAGGTGAATTAGGAAAGGCTTAAAGCTGTAAATGAATCCTGAGCTGAGTTTTGAAAGAACTTAAGAGATTTTAAGAGGAAGAAATAAGGAGGAATAGCTTTTAGACATTGGGGACAGCCTATACCAAGGCAGAGATGGTAAAGGTGATGTTGTTTATGAAGTACACCAGTTAGGCCTGTTTAGCTGAAGCACTGGAATTGTGAAGGGGGCTATATGTAGTAATTCTGGAAAGGTGGGCTAGACATAAATTGTGCAGAATTCCTCATTCTGAGTGAATTTCTTTACAATGAAAAAAAAAAAACTGGGAAGAGCCTTTCAACCAGAACCTTTTTTTTTTTGTATTCTGTACAAAACTCTGGGCATTTTTTTTTCAAATGCTTTATTAACTTCTGGTTTACATCATTCATTTCCCCCAGATTTTGAGTTACAATTTCCCCCCATTTTTCCCCTACCCACTACCCCAGAATAGCAATCCCACAGGATATCCCCTCATCCAATCTGTGCTCTCCCATATCTTCTCCCATATCCCCTTCAACTTTTCCATTAGGGCAAGGTGAATCTCTGTGCCCCAATGCCTATATATCCCATTTCCCAATTATATGTAAAGTAGTATTAATAATAGTATTTATATATATTTAAAACATTTGATTTTAAAACTTCGATTTTCAGATTCATTCCCTTCCTCCCTTGTCAGCCACTCTTGCTGAGAAGATAAGCAATTCAGTATATGTTGTACATGTATAGCTATGCAAAACATTACCATAGTAGATATATTGTAAAAAACTGGCTATATTTCCCTCCCACCTATCCCACCACCCACTTGGTCCATTCCCTACTTTGATCCTGTCCCTTTTCAAACGTGAGTGCTTCCAACCTCCCTTCCCCCTAGCATGCCCTCCCTTCCATCATCTACCCCTCTCATGGCCCTCCCCACTACTCTCCTATAGATATCTCATTTAGTATTCATGCCATTCTCTCCCTGAGCCAAATTCAATGAGAATATGGTTTTGCCTTTATGCCTTTCTGTTCTTCCCCTCCCTTGCAGCCACTTCCCCTTGCCTCTTCTCTATGAGAGGGTTTACCCCATTCTGTCTCTCCCCATCTCCTCTTGTTATATTCCTCTCTCACCTCTTAATTTCACCTTTTAAGTATCATCCCTTCCTATTAAATTTGGCCTGTGTCCTCTATCTATGTATACCTGTAAACATATATACAGACATTCACATATATATTCTTATGCCCATATACGCTTTTTCAACTATTTTCACACTGAGAAAGGTTTCATCAGTTACATTTATCATTTTTCCATGTAGGAATGTAAATATTTCAACTTCAATAAGTTCCTTTTGATTTCTTTTCCCTGTTTTCCTTCTCAATCATCTCTTGCTTCTTGTGTCTGAATGTCGAATTTTCTATTCAACTCTGGTTTTTTCCTCAAGAATGCTTGAAAGTCTGCTATTCCACTGAATGACCATATTTCCCCCTGAAACATAACACTCAATTTGCTGGGCAGGTGAGTCTTGGTTTTAATCCCAGCTCCTTTGCCCTCCAGAATATCATATTCCAGGCCCTTCATCCCTCAGTGTAGAAGCTGCCAGATCCTGTGCTATCCTGATTGTGTTTCCACAGTTTGAAATTGTTTCTTCCTGGCTGCTTGTAATATTTTCTCCTTGATCTGGGAATTTTGGAACCTGGCTATAATATTCCTAGGAGTTTTCTTTTTGGGATGTTTTTCAGGAGGTGATCTGCGGATTCTTTCAACCTCTATTTTGCCCTTTGGTTCTAAAACATCAGGACAATTTTCCTTGAGAATTTGTTGAAGGATGATTTCTAGGTTCTTTCTTTGCTCGTGGCTTTCAGGTAGTCCAATAATTTTTAAATTTTCTCTCCTGGATCTATTTTCCAAGTCAGTGGTTTTTTCCCATGAGATATTTCACATTGCCTTCTATTCTTTCATTTGTTTGGATCTGTTTAACAGCATCTTGATTTCTCATAAAGTCACTAGCTTCTATTTGCTCCAGTCTAATTCTGAAGTTATGATTCTCCTCAGTGAGCTTTTGAGATAAATTTTTCCATCTGGCAAATTCTGCTTTTTAAGGCATTCTTCTCCTCATTGCCTTTTTGAGCCTCTTTTGCCATTTGAGTTAGTCTATTTTTTAAGGTGTTATTTTCCTCAGTCAGGCTGTTGATTCTCATTTCATACTTTTCTTGCATCTTTCTCATTTCTCTTCCCAATTTTTTCTCCCACTTCTCTTATCTGCTTCTTAAGGTACTCTATGGCCTTTGACCAGCTCATATTTTCATTTGGGGCTTTTGGTGCAGGAGTTCTGACCTCCCAGTCCTCCTCCTATTCCATGCTTTGATCTGCTTTGTCCCCAAAATAGGAGTCCAATGTTGAATTTTTCTATTTTTTTTTTCCTTTGCCTAGGCATGTTGCCACTTAATTACTTGACTTTTGGGCTTGTTGCCACAGTAGGACTCTGCCACCAGCCAGGGGAGCTTCTGTTCCAAACACTGGGGTTTTCTTAGCTACATGAGGTATTTGTTAGGTCCCCCCCCACCCCGGAAGCCTCCACATGCTCTGGCAAGCTGGTCACACATCCCAATACCTCCACCCCATACCCACAATCCAGATCCAAGAAGGTTAAAGCAAGATTACCCCCAAGTTACCCCCAAGACTGATCACTGTTCTCCCTACTGTTCACAGGCCAGGAACTGTAGCTGCAACATGGCAGCTGTGCTGTGCAGCTCCTCAGAGGCTTCTCGCTCCCAGGGGAAGAAGCTGACACACTCTCAAATACTGGTCCAAAGACCATAGGGCACTGACCTCTCACTTTGTCCTAGGCATCTATGTGTTGATAATTCTGGAAACGCCACAGCTGCTGGTGTTCTGGGGTCCCTCCAGCTGGCTACTTGTCTGGCCACCCTGGGGCTAAAACGGGCCTGGGCTCAGCTCCCAGAGTGCTTCACTGGCCTCTCCCTGCTGGGCTGCTGGGCTGTCCTCAGTGGGAGGTTAGCTTCTCTGTGTCATTTTGTGGGTTCTGGAGCTCCAGAGTTTTTTCAGAGTCCTCATTTATATATATTGGAAGTGGTGTGGGCAGGAGCGCCAAGGAAGTGCTGTTTCTACTCTGCCATCTTGGCTCCACCACTCAATCAGAACCATTTTACATGAAAGAAATCCATTCTGAAGGCAATATAATTTTTTAAAGTAGTTTTGTACTTAATTTTCAAAGTATTTGAAAGGAGTGAAGGATACCAAATAACCAGAAAAAATGACAGAAACATCAGCCCCAAAGTTCCAACTTAAGGTATATATCAACAAATGTTAAGCCATATGCCTATTTTCCTGTATCTACAAAATCTTCATGAAGATGATCTATACAAACAGCAAGGGTGCCATCAGAGTTGGCCAATTGCTATGATTCCATATTTGACCACTGACTGACCTGCCTAAAAACTGGGAATTTCCTGTGTAACTAACAACCAGAAACTTGGTAAGCTACTTTCAGGATTAGAACTATAAGTTTCCAAACCATTTAGCACACTTCATTTAATCTAGGTGTATAAGGTTAGAAAAATCTAATTATTTTGTTCTTGTGATTGATGGGGAGGGTAGAAGAAGAAAGTCTGCAATTCAGACCATCTACTGATTGATTGCTTTTAATGTCACACATTCAATCCCTGTGAATCTACCTAGCAACAACAATCAGATTTAAGGGTACAGCCTCAAGACGTATCGGCATTCATGAGGGATTCAAACCCACCATACACCTAAAACTGCTGTTGACATGTGCCCACTGAATGGAGAGGGAGCAACAATACACTTTTACATGACTATCAGTAATAAACATTTATGATTTTTTGAGTGCATATATTCCTTCTTGGTATTTCATTAGCCATGATTACCTCATAGGTACCCTTGATGAAAATATAAGAAAAGAACTGATCAGTTTCTGTAAATAATTTTCTTTAACATGTCACATATTTCACTCCCATAATTAACTGAATGAAAGGCATCAAGGATACGTGATCCCATTAGTTAATTGTTTGTTCTGATAGAGAAGCATTTGACTTATTAGAGGAAAACATATCCTGGAGGGCTTTCATGCATTAAGATGTCTCCTATGTACATGTTATGATCATGTAAGGTACAACATGACAGGTACAACCTCAAAGATAGCTATTTTAATTGCTCCTCCTGCTATCACTATCAGGAAAGAATAATTCAGATATTTTGCCACAGTCATAGATGTCCTTAATAGAATACAAATGAAGATTTCCCTATTTTTCTATTTGTTTTAAAAACAAAAAGCACATACTAGAAGCCTTACCTATTGATTTACATTGACAAATCTTGTGCTCCTTATTTTTTTTTTAACACTTGGTATTCACATATTAGCAGACTACCATATTTTATCATTTCTATGATTCCTATAGTCAGTCATGGTCCTGAAAAGATTGAACAATTAGAAATTGGGAAATGTGTTAATATTCTTGAATGAAGATTTTAAAATGTGTCAAATAATAAAAATCTCATTTCCCCTAGATTTTTTTCTTTATTAAGTAATCCTTTCCTTCTGGGAAAAAACTCTGTTAATTGCTTTCCAATAGTATGTAACATGTTTAAATCATTTTTTAATAACCAAAAAATTATAAATCTTTATTGATGTTCACAACTGATTTTAAAACATTAAGAAAAGTATATTCTTAGCATTTAACAAACTTAAATTCTAGCTATCATGTACAAATGTATTTACATTATAAAAGCACTTTCCTCATTATTCATGAATTCACATGCAATCCCACTGAGTTGTGTTGTGTCAGATTGAGATAACAGTTAACTTATTAGGAGGTCAGATCTCCTATAACTTTTATTCTTTAGAATAGACTCCAGCCTAGATGTGAGAAAAGACCTCTCAGCTCCCAATTAAGTATGCACACAATGCCTCCTAAATATGGTATCACCAACATTAGATCATTCATTAGATATTGAGGAACTGTAGATTTTTAGTTTTGGTCATATTGCTCTTTCCCTTTTGTTGTCAGCTCTTGTCATCTTCTCCTACTCTGTATGACTTTCTAGAATTCAATTTTAAAGAGCAGGGTACTGTGGAAAACTTATTAGACTTACATAGAATTCTTGAATTCTAGATCAGGCTTTGTCCACTAACTGTATGACTTTGGACTAGTCATTATATCTTCTGTGTCTCCATCTACTATGTAAACCTTTGAGAAATTATTTTATCTTTGTGCCCTAATGTCCTTATCTATAAATTATGGGCAATGATCCTTGTACTGCTTACCTTACAGGGATGTTGTAAGAAAGACATATTTTAAACTATATTAGATTAAAAGAAATGAGGTTTTGTGGATGTAAGAAAATTAATATTTTGAAGATTATTGTTATTTTTAAACTTTTAGACAGAACAATCAATGCAATTAAAAACAAACAGTCAGGAAACATAAAAAGGTAATTGTGCTTTTCATCTGGGTAAAGACTGACTATACATTCATGTAATGCCAAGTAATTGGTATGCACTGACATGATTTTGCTTACTTGGGGGCCAGACTTGACTTTGGCTACTCCTATTATGGCTGAAAAATGGTAATTAAAATTAATCAATCTGGAGTAAAGTTCAAAGAAGTCTCAAGAGAACTCTGCTCTACTCAAATTAAGGACAACATGCACATAACAAACCTTCTGTCTGCAATGTATGGGTTTACTGGAGCTTGTAATACCTCAACACCATATTTTGATGGCGTAATTACAAAAATAATAGCTATATCAATCCACATGCCAGGAAAAGGTTTAGAATACTTCCCTGGAGTGTTCTGCAATGTCATATGTAATTGGTCCAACAAAAAGGTCTCCTCCTTACCATGCTTGTTTTTAAGGAATCTGTGGGTTAAAACCCATTCACAGCGGTTATTTTTCCCCTCAGTTAAGGAAATGCTCATCTGAAAATTTCGTTAAGGCACTGCTAGATGGTGTTAGAAGAGCTGTGAAGGGTTACCTTTTCGTTGTGCTTTTTGCTTGAATTCTATGGTTTCCAAGTGCTCCATCTGTATAGTTATTGGATTATGAAAGGAGGTTAAAGATCTTCATTCTATTTTTTTTGGGGGGGGAAAGTGAATAGCTCTTAGTCCTGTTGCCAACATATATCTCTCTCTGCCCATAGCACTGTGGATTCATTGGTGGTAATGCAAATATTCATGGCTGCACACAGGATATTATGGGAAATATAATAGCTGCCATGTTTCCCTTGCATATGTTCATTCAACTACAAATGTGCGATTTTCTAGGACATAAAAGGCACTACTAAAATTTGGTTTACTGCTACACAGCTAGGGAGCTCCTTTATGGGCAGGCATCAGTGGTTTTCCAAGAGTGAGATAATGAAGATCTTATTTACTTTTACAGAGTTGGTATAAAGTATTGGGTTCAATACTGTTGGTTCTGATTGAAGTATGTGAGTGTGCATGTACACATGCATTGGTGGTGTAGTTAGAGGAAAAGGATTTTTTTATAAAGCAGGCCTAAGCTAAACAAAGAAAGAAAAAATAAGTGAAGCCATTTTAAATTAGCAGGAGGTATTGACTTAAGCCAGTATAAAAATCAATGAAATGAAACTGGATTTGAAATACTTACTATTCAGGCTTTATTTGTCTCTTTTTTCTTTTCCTTTTTTTTTAATTGACAGGCAAGACCTATAGGAAAGATGTTGATACCATGGAGACAGTCATCATGGCTTCCTTAATGTCTCCTCCTCCTTTTGTTCTTTGCCTATACCTTTGCATGATAAATTGCCGAAAAAAGAAAAATAGACAAAACTCCACAGGAAGTTCTGAGAGTGGGATGGCAGAGAGGTTCAGGATTCTCATAGGCCTGGGGGACCTCTGTGATATTTGAAATTATATTTCACTTCTGTCCTCAGAGCTCACTCTTTGCCCAAGTGTTGTCTCTCCTACTAAAACACAAACCTGACTATATGCCCTTCATTTAAGTGACTTGGCCATATATGTTCCCTCCATATGAACTCCTTCATGTAAGTGTCTCAGTCATTTCTGTACCCTCCATTTGTGCCTCCCTCCACTGGTGGTATGGGAGAGTGAATCACGTATACTTATCGTTTGGTTTGGAAGCCATTCTTTGTGTTTATGATCTTATTGGATTGTGGTTTCATACATTAGATTGTTTTTATTTTTGTAGGCAAATCATATGAATCAGCTGATACTAAGCATACTTATTGATGAGGTAGACTTGCTGATGAATCAGTAGCCCAGAAAAATAGTGAGAACATTAGCACTTTGCTTTCGACATACAGCAACATCACAATGGCTCTGAAGGGCAATCTGATTCTTGAATCCATTTTACATAGATTATCTAGAAGGAGTGGGAAAAGATAAGAGAAACAGCCTCAGGAAAGTGGTTGCTGATCTTTTTGAAATACACATTTGTTTCCCTTTCTTGGAAACAGGCCCTGACTTGGTTGACCCAGGACTGATTATTCTATACCTTGGATAACATGAAGACATTTGCCATGAAAGGATGATTCTGGATATGATGAGAGAAGACTCGAGTCGAATTCATTAGCAGGACCCAGTGTGTTGGTATTTTGGAGTCTCAAGCACCCCCTAAACCCTACCCTCATAATTTTTATGGTTCCCTATACCTCAACATTTTATGATGACCTCAACATTTTTATGCTTACCTGACCAGGAAGGTATAGAGTTAGGGGTGCTCCACTCAAGTCTTCTCTCAGCCAAAGAAAAGCGAAGTTTATTCAAAGTTCACCATAATGGGTAGACTCTTAAGGAGGCTCCGTATCTGTGATGCTTGTACTAGACAAGGGCTCCAGAATCATCTGACACACCATCAGTCTGTGCTAGAGTTTCTCAGGTGCTCTTACACCTCATGGAGACAAGATGGGGTCTTATATGTTGTGGGAGGAATCTAGGGGTGGTCTAGGGGAGAAGTTTGGGAAGGGTCTTCAAGAGGAGTCAAATGAAGTCAGACTCCAGTAATGAGTGATTAAGGGTGGGAGGTAGCAGGAAGCTACCTGGAGATGAGACAATGGAGGATTTGGGAGGATAAAGGGTGGGAGCTAGCTGGACAAAGGAGGGCTAGGCTAGTAACTGAGGTTTGGGCCCAGCCACAAGGAAAGTCTTATGGCCTCAGGCAAATGCCTCATCAAATGGGAAGATTCAATCAGAGTTCAAGGGGGTTCCCAGAACCTGTACCTCATCAGATACATAATTCACCAAAAATCAATATATTATTAAAATAAACTAGGTAGAATTTCAAGATCAGTCTGTAAATTCCAGGCTCACATCTAACAGAACATGATTATCACCATTACAAGATTGCTCCTGTCTCCTCTTTTCACAATAAATTTTTCTGGTCCTTAGAGAGAATACTTAAGTGCTCAGTAAGGCTTTTCTGTTCAGCCATCAAATATGTTTATGTAGAGAAGACATACATTTTTGTGAAACTAGACCAAACTAAAAGAAAGATGCTTTCCCTTCCTTTCCCCGTTCCCATGTCTCCTTGTGTGAATTTTTGCTTCCATAATCCTTAGGGCAGATAAAAGTTCCCTGGGGATACCATTTCAATTCCCCTAAAACCTGAAGATTATTTTTTCTGATCCACCAACAGAGCCCAATTTCTAATACCTCTAGGATTAGGCAACAAAGACAGTTGTAATCACAGCCAAGGCATCATACAGAAAATATATCCTTATCCTTATCTCCTCTTGGCATTATTCCTGTAGCTAAGATATATGTATGAACAACTAGGAGTGGCTCTATGGAAGGCTGCAGATTCATAGCCCATGGATTGGTTCCATCACTTGTACTGTGTGCAGGCAGGTACACATTTTCCTTCTCAGCTCCTGTAGATTCCATCCAGAATTAAGATAAATTATATCCCTTATGGAATGCCAGGTAGCTAATTTGTACCTGATCTTTTGTATACTAAAATAAATATCTCTTATCTTATAAGTCTTTTGTTTAAGTTACTTACAACACTTTCTAATTTGAACATTTTAGGTACATACAGTAATAGAAGTTAGATTATTTATTGTCTGATAGTGAACCTGGTCATCTTGTTTTCATGAATATAGGAGTGTCATTTGTACTTAGTATAAAATCATATACAGATGTCACCAAAATGCTTGTTCCCCATTACAAATTTGTTTCACACCATCAAATTTTTGAACAAACTATCTTTTATATACAGCAAAAATATAAATTTTGTCTTGGCTTATATCTAAATTATTACTAATTTTGAATTTGGAAACAGAAATTCCTAAAGTTTTACTTTACTTAATTTATATTCCCTAACATGACTGATTTGTAGATTTCATCTGCAATAATACTGATTTCCTTTAAGATTTTCTAGGGTTGGGTATGAAAGAATGGCAAGAAATAATGGGAAGAATATATGACAAAGGGACTGCAACTCTATTTTACATATATATATACACACATACATATACATACATATATATGGAAATATATAAAGTCAGGCTCGTTTGGGGGGATTCTTCCATAATGCTTCTCTGTGCCCTGTTTTTATCCCTCTCTTCTTTCAAAGTGTACTCTTCAAAGAGAAATGGAAATTTGTGTCCAAATCCATCCTTTATCTCAGCTGTATAGTCAGTTATGAAATGCAAATTTAAGTTTGCTGAACATATGTAGATATTTTATGTAAATTTCAAAATTAGTTATGATTCAGGAAATCTTGTTTAATGAAATGTTGTGAATTCTCTTAAATGCATTCAAATTCTAATACACTGGGGAAAGGAAACTATAACCTTGTTGCACTGTCAGCTGTGAGAATAAAATTCTATCACAAGTCTTTCTGTCAGCAGCCGGATATTAAATTAAGCAGAGATCCTAATTAATACAGAAGTGTGTGGCAACCTTGTGCAGCTGACAGCTTGTAACTAAAAAAGATTATTAAGTCTAGACATAATCACTTCAAGCTGAAAGGGCAAGCTCAGTGTTGCAAAAGTTTACCTTTTTTTGTTTTGTTTCATTTTTATTTTTTTTTTATTTTTATTTTATTTTATTTTTTTTTTTAAAGCAATTGGGGTTAAGTAACTTGCTCAAGGTTACACGGCTAGTCATTTGATTTATGCGTGGGTGCTCATTTTCTG
The DNA here is from genome assembly GCA_011680675.1 of Gymnobelideus leadbeateri. Taxonomy (NCBI): domain Eukaryota; kingdom Metazoa; phylum Chordata; class Mammalia; order Diprotodontia; family Petauridae; genus Gymnobelideus; species Gymnobelideus leadbeateri. The sequence continues at coordinate 91,957 of WOXC01000137.1, read as the reverse complement.
AGGCCGGATCTGATCTCGGGTCATCCAAACTCCGAGGCCGGCACTCTTACTCACTGCGCCACCTAGCCGCCCCTTTAGGGCAATTGGGGTTAAGTAACTTGCCCAAGGTTACACGGCTAGGTTTTTGTTTGTGCGGATTAGGTGTCAGAGGCCGGCTCAGAACTCAGGTCCTTCTGATTCCAGGGCTGGCGCTCTATTCACTGTGCCACCTAGCCGCCCCTCATTTTTATTTTTTTAAATATAAACACAAAATCTCTTGGATTCAGTCCTCCATTTCCATAGCCACTAATCACGATCAGTTCCTTGTCACCTCACACCTACATCTATTATGTCTCCCTCCTTCAGTCCATCTGGTACACATCTGTGTAATGGAAGTCTTTTTTAGTCTCCTTTATTTACCTGCTGATTCATTCCATAAATTCTAGATCCCCAGTATTGAAAATCCTAGGATCAGGCCCTGTTAAACTTGCTAATTCACTTTCCTACAGTATCTAACCAAGTTTAGAAGACTGCTGAGAAAGGTCAAGGCCTAAGAAAGCTGCCTCCAAGGTCTTAAGACAAAACTCAGAGAAAGAGGCACTTGGAGGGAAGGCAACAAAGAAATCTTCCTTTCCCTCCCCTCTTTCCTACTTATCCACCTCCTTTTGTGTTGTCTGTTAGTCCTTCTCCAAGGGGGCCGGGACTTCAAGGAGATAATGACATGATTTGCAATTGAATTGGGATTTGAATGAGGGAGGGCTGTGCAAAGTCACTAGCCTCACTTTCTCCTCCGGTCATTTGGGTCTAGTAACCAGATATAGATCAGGATGACTGGAGATGGCCCAGGATGTAATGGGAAACCTCGGTATTTTTGAGGTAAGTTCTTTCCAAGTCCTCACTTTGAGTGGAGGCGTTGTCCATTCAGAGAATAGGCCTCTTTAAGAAGTGGGTCAAAAGATGACTCCTTTAATTAAAAAAAAAAAATCAAACTTTCCCTCAGGGTTGCTGGCCAAAAGAGAAACATTATTATTATTACTATTAACATTCACCCTGAACTAGGAGGGCCCAAAAAACAACCATTAAGTGGTGCTTAGGGAGGGCAGGGATCTATTTTCCAATAGGGGGGATCTAGAGTGAATTGAATTTAAGGCTTGTTCTTAGAGAAAGAAGTCTAGCCAGTAAACACCAAGTTAAGTAGGTAGGTTTTCGTCATCAAAATATACCTTCCTTTGGGCGGAATACCCTTAGGTAAGGGGAGGAAAGGGGAGGGCAGGAGAGGGGAGGAGAAGCTATAGAGCATTCCATCCATCTCAAGCAAAGATTGCTATAAAGAACAAAGGGACTTTTTTATTGAAAGGACAAATGAGGTGGCATGAAAGTGATGGCAAAGTGAATAGATGCATCAATGAATTCAATATTTGTTAAATGCTTACTATATGACTGGCCCTGAGTTAAATACTGGAGATACAAATGCAAAACTCCAAACAGTCCCGCCCTCAAGGAGCTTACTTTGTAATAGGTAAAGCATAAAGGGGTGCAGTGGCTAGATGTCTGAAAAGTCACAGATTAAATGTGTGTAACCATAGAGTAATCAATTAATTACTCCCTCCAGAAACGGTGGTGTGATTTGTTCAGTGTTACCAGACTTAAATGGGAAAAGGAGGTCCAGAGGTACCTCATGGCATGGCAGGAAGATGATTATGATGAAGTATGAGCTCTGGGAGTCCTCTCGAGCTCTCCTTGAGTCCTTGAGGTACAGGCTCTGGCCTCCCTTGGACTCTTGATTAAATCATCCCATTTGATGAGTCATTTGCATGAGGCAATAAGCATGGCTGAGCCCAAGCCTCTATTACTAGACTTCCCACCCTTTGTTACTAAACTTCTCACCTATCAAAATATCTATCCACACTTGAACTGGCCTAGCCCACCTTGGTCTGTAGTCTCCAGCTACTTCCCACCCTTAATCACTCATTGACATCATTAACTCCTCCAGAAGACCCTTCCCAAACTCCTCCTCTGGATCACCCTTAGATTCCTCCCACAACCTTCTGTATATAAGACACCATCTTGTCTTTATGTTTGTGAGAGCTCTGTGAGAGCACCATAGAATGACCTATCAGAGACTTACTCTGTCTAATGCAAGCAAACTTTTAATCAATTTTGCTTTTCTTTGGCTGAGAAGACTCAAGTCAAAATCATTCAGCAGGATCTGACGTGTTGGTATTTTGGGGTCTCCAGAGCAACCCTAACCTTCTTAGTGGGTAACCTCTTCAACTGGAGTGCAGCATGGTAGATCTGGGACCAGTTAGATATGGTAAAGTTTCACTAATCAGAAAAATCAAAAAACAAAGCAAAAAAACCAACCAAACAACAAAACAACATGGGAGCTAGTATACTCAGGTAGTGGTCAAGGTCAGAAATAATGAAAAAAAAGTGTAAAGGGAAGGAGGTTTAGCAGTACCAAATCTTAAACTATATTATAAGGTAGTAATTATCAAAACTCTTTGGTACTAAGAGATAGAAAGGTAGACCAGTAGAATAGAGTAGACATACAGTTTATGGCATCAAATAAACATAATGATCTTGTATTTGATTAGTGTAAAGGTTTAAGATTTTGGGATAAGAATTCATTATTTGGTAAAAATTGTTGGGAAAACTAGGAAGCAGTATGGCAGAAACTGGGCATGGACCAATATCTCACACCATTTAACAAAGATGAGGTCAAAATGGATATATGCCTTAGATATAAAGAGAGATTTTACTAAAAAAAAATAGAACATGGGACATATTATTTATTAGACTTATAGACAGCTGAACAATTTGTGAATAAATAAGAGAGTACAAAGTTAGGTATAAAATGGATAATTTCAATTACATTAAAACAAAAAGGTTTTGTACAAATAAAATAAATAGAACCAAGATTATAAGGAAAGCAGAAAATTGGGGACATTTTTATAGACATTTTATCAGATAAATGTCTCATCTAATTATATGTAAAGAGCTCTGTCAAATCTATAAAAATATGCGTCATTCCTTAATTGATAGTTAAAGGATATGAATAGGCTCTTTTCCAATAAAGAAATCATTTCCATTTATAATCATATGAAATGCTCTAAATCATTATTGATTAGAGAAATGCAGATTAAAGCAACTTTGAGATATCATTTTACACCTACCAGATTGGCTAAAATGACAGAAGGGGAAAGTAACAAATGTTGGAGAGGATGTGGAAAAACCGGGACACTAATTCATTGTTGTTGGAATTGTAAAATTATCCAACCACTTTGGAGAACAATCTGGAATTTTGCCCAGAGTTACTAAACTATCTACCCTTTGACCTAGCAATACCACTGCTTTGTCTATTTCCAAAGATGATTTGGGAAAAAGTAAAAGTGCAGTATGTTCTAAAATGTTTATAGAAGCTTTCTTTGTGGTGGCAAAGAACTGGAAATGGCAGGAGTGCCCATTAATTGGGGAATGCCTAAGCAAGTTGTATGTGATTGTAATGAAATATTATTGTGCTATTATGAGGATGATTTCAGAAAAAACCTGGAAAGACTTATAGGAAGTAATACAGAGTGAAGTAAGTAGAACCAAGAGAACAGTGTACACAGTAACAACAATATTGTACAATGAACAACTATGAATAATTTACCTATTCTCAGCAATACAATGAACCAAGACAATCCCTAAGAATGCCTTCAGAGAAAAAAACCTGATGGAGTATGAATGCCCACTAAAGCATACCACTTTCACTTTCTTTTCTTTCTTTTTTATGCTTTGAGAATTTTTTCCACAAAATGACTAATATGGAAATGTTTTACATGATTGCATATATATATGTATGTATATATATATATATACACATATATAAAACCTATAACATATCAGATTGTTTACTATCTCAAGGAGGGTGAAAGGAGGGAAGGAGGGTAAGAATTTGGAATTCAAAATAAAAAAAAAACAAATGGTGAAAATTGTTTTTACATGCAATTAGGGGAAAATAATATACTATTAAGATCATCTAGGAGAAATTTTCAAGATATCTGAAAGATGAGAGGTTGCCCACACTTGGGAAATAAAATTGCAAGTATTGTTATGGGAAAAACAGTTATCAAGAACTACCAAATAATATACTTGCATTTCCATCTCCACAGAATCTTGGTGAGAATAATTTATATACCAGTCTAGGACATCTGTGATGATAATGTGAAAAGACAACTGCTAGGCTTTTGTCAATAATCTTAATTTGGCAATATATTATATAGTCACACACATATACACACATACACAATGAATGACTGACAATCAAAATTTATTTAAGTTCTTATTCCATGTTAAGCATTGTACTCAGTTTCAGGCATACAAATTAGAAAAAGAGACTGCATTTGACATTGGATAGCTTACAATCAAATTAAAGTGTCAAGGCAATAAAGGAATATTGTCCAGAGAAGGTAGCTTTGGTCTAGGGAATCACAAGGAAAATGAGTTGATCCATATGTCAGTCATAACATGCTCTTTCTAGAAGCAATGATGGTATAGATTTGTTTAGTATTCTTAGAGGAGGAAAATGTGTATTTGGTTGTATGGGGGCAGGGAATGGGGAAGGACATCATGGGTTTACTAGGAGGACTGATGCCAAGATGACTGAAGAAGACAAATGTATGTGAGGCATGGCTTGGTCTAGTGCTGGCTAGATGAGTGGACTAGTTGCATGCTGTGGGCTGCTCAGTGTCCAGCACTTAGCATGATCCGGAGACGTGAATAAGAAATGACCAGGCCATGTGGGTAGCTCAAGGAAGAACCATGAACTCCATTTATTGATACTCAGGGAAAGGTTTTTATAGAGCAAAGAGGCAAAGGACAGGAAGGAAGAGAAATCATTATCTTAGTCTGTTGTATCCTGGAAGTAGCATGGTAATAAGGCCTATGGTTTCCTAGGTGCCATGGAGTCTTGGGCAGTTATCTCTTATCTCAGTCAGGTACATCTGAAAGGATGCTCTTGAGAGCTGGCCTCAAAGCCTAATGGCCAAGGCCGCATCATCAAGAACATCTGCAGAAGAACTGACTTCCTGCAAATGTTTCGGACAACTAAAGTTTTGGGGCAGAGCCTCTTAGCCTCAGAACTCAAATACCATCCTTATAAGTGTAACCCATACCAAAAGAACTCCGGAGCTGACTTAGTGAAAAGTCGCATCTCGAAGAGGTCTTTGTTGTTCAGGTCCACTGATATCAGGGTAATTATCTGAAGTCCTGGCTCAGGCCTCTTTGGCTCACCACAGTTGCATTTGTGCTGAACTCAAGATACCTCAGACTCTGAATGAGAGTTTCAAAACTGAATGTATGTATTGCCTAAGGCATTGGGACATGATTTCCATCTAGCCTATAGGTTGAAGTTTCTTGTGATGAGAAAGTGAAATGGGCTGAAGTAGGGTAGATAGCAAGATGGCCCAGAAACTAAATGGGATGTGTAGTTGTCTGATGTAAGTCTGACTAAGAGAGGGCCTTGTTCTCTATCAAGGGAATTTAGCCTCAAGTTAGGAATTCTAAAGAACTTAAGTTTCAAAGGGCATAGCTTCATGTGAAAAAAATAAGGATAACAGTAGGGCAGTTGGCAAGATGAACCAGGTATGTAGCTGAATAGTGGAAATGCCATTGGATTTGGAATCAGGAGACATTGGTTTGAGGCTGGCTCCTCTGCTTACTAGCTATAAATTGCTCTAATTCAATTATTTCATCTATAAAATAGACATAATACTTCTCTGAACTAGGAGTGGGGTAGAAAACACTTTGTAAACTTCCTAAGTAATTAGAATAACATGAGCTATTATTTTCCTAAATTTCTATTTTCAGTTGGGAAGATTACTTGGGAAGCACAATTAGACATTAAAGTAGAAGAAAGGTGGAAGTTGCTGCGATGTTTGGTGGTATAAAAGCATGCAGTGACAAAGAAAGTTGGAGGCTTCATTATAAAAATAAAAAGACAGAGCCCTCTGCAAATATATAGCTGTTTGGAACTTCCAAATATGGTTTTTCAAAGAGGCTCTGTAACTTATTTTCTGAATTCAAAACCGTAGTTATACTGCTGTCTCATTTTGGTGACAGATGGAGACTCCAGTGTGTGTGTGTGTGTGTGTGTGTGTGTGTGTGTGTGTGTGTGTGTGTGTGTGTGTGTGCATGTATGCAGGACTTGTACCAGACTACCTTCATTTCTTTTCCAGTCGTGTACCTGACTTAGTGGAATTCAAAACCATGCCTCTGCACTGGTACCATCATCTCTACTCCCCAACCCACTCCCAACTTTTAGTTCATTTTTGTGTGTTTTCTTTCCTCATTGAAATGTAAGCTCCTTTAGGGTAGAGATGATCTTTCTTTTTGTATCCCCAGACCTCAGTACAGTGCCTGTCACATAGTAGGTTTATTCTGTCCTTCCTCCTTCCTTTATAGCATAATTCCAAATTGCTTTTCAGAATGATTGTGGCAATTTGCATCTCCACTATTGGTTGTTGTTGACAAAAAAATCATCAGTAAGGGGCCAACATAGTGTCCATGAGGCTTTTGGTATCTTAAACAGACTGATCCTTAGAAAGCAGATATAATCTGCTGCCTACCCTGGTTGACTATATCTTGAAAACTTGTTCAGACTGCAACATATCCATTGTAGGGTGACCAAGATGTGAAATGACTGGAACCCCTGTTATCTGTGAACTTGTTGAAGGAATTAGGGGTTTTTAATTTGGAGAAAGGAATGCCTCAAGAGGGGAAGAAACAAGGATTTAATTATATGCCAGGCACAATGCTAAGTGCTTCAACACAGAATATTATCTTTTATCATCTTTGCCAATTTATTACCTCACATTTGTTTTGGTTTTCATTTCTCTTATGATTAGAGATTGAATTAGATAATTTTTAAAAATCAAGTCCTTCATCTAGTTATAATGAGCCCTCAATGGATGGTGGCCAATATTACAATGAATTCTATCCATATCAAGTGTGATGAGAGGAATCATGGATAAAATATCATCTTGAATTTAGGAAGAGCTGGATTCAAGTTCTGCTTCTGATCTATATTAACTACATGAACAAGAGCAAATTTCTTGCTTTAAGAAGCTCTCTAAGATATTGCTGATCATGATTGGTGGAGAGAGTTTCCATACTGAGAGTTTTCTACATAGATGAAGTCACAAGTCTGACTTAAATATTATGAGTCTGAACAAAAAGTGGTGAAGGAACTTGAAAGTAGGAAGAAGAGAAGACTAAAGAGTTGATTTGATAATTGTCTTCAGGTCTGAAGAGCTCTGGAGTTGTCATCTCAAAATTTCAATGTCTTCTCCTCTCCTCACCATGACCTCTGCTCTCAAGTCCTCATCCTCATTCCCTTCTCCTAGATTCTTGGAAAGTGCCCTTGTCTCTCTTCCTTCTCTCCACCCCCAACCCAATCCCTTGGCTCTGATAGATTATCCTTTGCCTTATTTTGCTGGAGTCCAGCCCTCCACAGCACTCCCCAGCCATATCCTCATCTTGTTTGTAAGAAAGGGTCTTACACACTACTGCACACCTTCTAGCACTCCTTTGAACATTTTCTTTTCCCCTTAGAATTTAAGCTCCTTGAATGCAAGGACAACTAGTTTGCTTCTATTTGCATATCCAGTTTTTAGCACAGACTGGCACATAGTAAGAACATAATATATACTTTCCCTACCCTTTATCACCTTGTTTCTGTCTCTTTTTCAATCTCTCTGCCTCTCTCATGAGTAAGATAAAAGTTTGCTAAGAACTATATGTCCTTTTTTTCTTCTGGATGCAGGTTTAAAACAGCTTAAGTTTTTTATTTGGGGATATTTGAGCACTGAACATAGGGAGTGTGTATCAATGAGAAGCCATCTATTTACCAAATGCCAGTGGAAAAATGAAAGATATTATTTATATGGATTTCTCATTTAAAAGGAGCACATTGAAGTGTTTATGGGCCTGACTATAATATGGAGCAAGAACATAGCAGGTCAATTTATTTCTTCTTCCATTTTCAGAGAAGCTTAAAAAGAATGCAGTTAACACATTTTATGAACCAGAAGAATATGGCTTTTTCCATTGATTCTGCTTGGGGAAAAAAAAATCATGACCATAATGGCTCCATAGACAAACTATCCTATGAAAAGCTATTTCCTGGTAATTGTCAAGACGGCTCTAATACCATCCCTCTATATTTGCTGTAACATGCTGTGCTACTCCCTACTTCTCTGACCTAGGCAGCCTTAATTTCCTCATCTGCAAAATGGAGACAATGATCCTCATATTACCTTACTCACAGGGTTGTTCTGGGGCATAAATTAGAAAATGGATGTGAAAATTCTTTGATTAAAAAATCCTTATTATTATTAATAAGCAAAAATGAATATTTTAATACACTTAGAAAAACAAAAAGGGAGACATGAGAAATTAACACACTATTATGTACAATTTCCCCTTATTATATATAATTCGATTGTAAAATGGTCATTTCAACCCTGTTCTGTTTTTCTGTGTCCCCTTCAGAACTGCCTTCTATTTTTTTTTTTAATGATTCATTGGCCATCACTTTTTTCTTCCTTTTTTTAGTATCACTATCAACATCTCTTTATTTTCTCCACCATCCTTCCCCCAAAAAGTGCTCCTTTGCAGCAATAATAAAGTATTAGTTATTATTGTTGTTGTGATTACTTTAAGCATCAGCCAAAGCTTTCATCTCTGCCACTTATGTTGAAAGAATGATGTCATCTGTTCCTTAGGGTCTGTGGTGAAGTACTTTCCTGAAGTCCTGACCTACTGCTTCAGCATTCTTTTAGAGGCCTGAGCTATCAAGTTTCTATGCCTACTTGCTAACCTTTAGCTGATATTATAGACTCCCTATATATCAAAGGAAACTCAGACTCTGTCTAACCCAGAGGTTCCCAAACTTATTTGGCCTACTTCCTCCTTTAAAAAAAAAAATCAGCACCTCCCTGCAAATCTGCTTTCTTTAATCCTTTAATGTTTTTTTTTATTTAATTTGCATCATTTCAAAAAATATGAAATATATTTTTAAAAAATGACACATCTTAAATTTAATCATTTATTGTAAAATTGTGGGGTTTTTGCATTGAAATTTTAATGATGCAATATTGCATCATATAGCTTTATAGTATCATATTGTAAACAAGTCATTATATACACATATTCCTGCCGATGCATGCTGGTCTTCCCTATAACATACAACATACTTGTTTGCCCACAAGTGTTGGTTATCAAGTGCTCATTAAGAACTGCTGTTGAACTTGATCAATGATCATAACTTGCATTTTGTATGTTTATTTGGAAAATAATGTAATCACTACAACTCTAACTCTGTTACACAATGGATTAAATATGCATGAACTTTTTTCAAAATTCTCTTCTCTTCTGTTCTTATGTTTCTACCACCCTCTTATTTTTATTCGATGTCCTCTATTTGCACCAGAGGCTACTATCACCCAGCCCTGGATTGTTCCAGTGCTCTCTTAGGGGGTGGTATTGCTCACTTTGGCAATGACTAGTCCAACTCAGCTGAACCTGAACAGTAACTAAATTTGTACTGTCTCTAGTAAATGGTCATCCAGCCTCTAGCTGAAGGGAACGATCAAGAAAACTCACTACGTCCTAAGCCAACCCATTACATCTTGGAGAAGCTCTAATTTTTAGCAAAATTCTCCATACATAAACCCCAAATCTTTCTCTCTTTAACTTCTTTACTTATTGCTCTGACTTCTTTCTCTGAGGCCAAGTTGAATAAAATTAATTTCCTTTCTATGTGACAGGTTGCCCTTCACACCTTCAAGATAGCCATCATGCTATCATTAGCCTTTCTTTACAGAGGCACCTAGATGGTACAATGGAGAAAGTTCTGGGCCTGGAGTCAGAGGACATGGTGGGTTCAAATCCAGTCTCAGACACTTAATTAGCTCTGTGACCTGGGCAAGTCACTTAACTTCAATCTGCCTTAGTCTGTTCATCTATAAAATGGGGAAATGATGGCACCTTCCAGGGTTTCTGTGAGGATCAAATGAGGTAATTTTTATAAAGCAGTTAACATCATGCCTAGCATATGAGACACTTCATGAACGCTGGTTTCTTTCTTTCCTGAAGCATTCTTTTCTCCAGGTTAAATACCCCTAATTCCTTCAACAAGTCCACAAATAGTGTGGGTGAGTCCTTTCACATCTTGGTCACCTTATGATGGACATGTTGCAGTCTGAACCCAGGCAGACAGAGAACAATAGAACCTTTACCTTCTTTCTGGATGTGGACTAAGGTCCCATGAACTTTGTGTGTGTGTGTGTGTGTGTGTGTGTGTGTGTGTGTGTGTGTGTGTGTGTGTGTAGGGGGGGTTGGTCAGGATGGGGTGGGTGTAGGTTATCATAGCTTGCTCTTGAAGAATATTGTTCAGGCAGCCTATCTAAACCTCTAGGACTTTTACACACCTTTACTCACTATTACCAGGCAGTTGCTAGTCTTGCTGACCCTACTTCCTCAACACCTGTCCTACACAGTACTCCACACCTAGAGGTAGTAAGCTGGCATAGTGGACAAAATGCTGGGCCTGAAGTTAGGAAGATCTGAGTTCAAATTCAGCTTCAGATATTTCCTAGCTCTGTGACTTTGGCTAATTTACTTAACCATTGTTTGTCTCAGTTCCTCCAATTGTAAAGTGGGGATAATAACAGCAACTACCTCCAGGTTCTTAGGAAGATGAAATGTTTACAAAGCACTTAGCATAGTGTCTGGCATATAGTAGGCACTTGATAATTGCTTATTCCCTTCTCCCTCTTCCATTTCTCACACTCACACCACAGGTACTATGGTATACCACTTCTCATCTGGATTTTATGGTAAGTCTTCCAACTTCTCTCCCTGATCCACGTATTTCCCTTCTCCAATCCAATATCACACAGCAGTAAAACTTATATTCTTTGTGTGTCTCCATGTTACTCCCTTGTTCGAAAAACCTTCAGGGACTTCCAATTGCCTCTAGGATAAAAGGCAAAATCTTCTGGCATATAACCCTTTCCACAATCTGACTCCAAATTATATTTTCATGATGACAACCCCTTATTCTCTCTAACTCCCTCTATACTTCAACCAACATGGAGTATTAGCTCTTCTCCATATATGAGGTTCCATCTCCTTTCTCCTTCTCTTGGTACTCAAGCTTTCCCTCATGAGTAGAGTCCTGTCCCTTTTATCATCTTTGCCTCTTAGAATTCTCAATCCCTCTGGGACATGGGTTGTTACCTTTTTGTGTGTGTACGTCATGGACCCTTATGTTAATCTGGCAATGCCCTTCTCAGAATATTGTTTTCCCTGGATAAAAATAAACAAAAACCATAGTATTACAAAGGAAACCAGTAATACTGAAACACAGTTATTGATTTTTTTTAGTTTGCAGCCCTCAGATTAAGGACTCCTGCTTTAGAGCTATAAATATTACTATAATTCTAAGACTTTAACTCACATGCCACATCCAAGAACTTACCCAATTTTCCCAGTTGTTGATACCACCTAGCATCACCTAGTTAGCCAGATATATATATACACATATGTACATATATATATACCTACACACGCACATTGTTTTCCAGTATAGAACGTAAGTCCCCTTATGGTAGATACTCTTTTATTTCTTTCTTTGTCTCCCTAGCACCCAGCATACTACCCAGAACACATTAAGTTCTTTTTGACCAATTGCCCATGTAGTTGTAATCCTTCACTGACCTTCTTCTCTTTGAATAAGGTATATACTTTAAGATTCATATTCTAGTCACAGGTCCTATCCTACCAATATTCAGAATAGCAGCAAGCACCCTAGCATACCCAGGATGGCTGCAAGCACAAGTTCTTTGATCTGCTTTTCTAAAGGAAAATAACTCAAAAAGGGTTAACACTCTTACTTTAATCAAACATGTATCATTTACCTAGTTCAGAGGAAAAAGTCAGCACCATGAACTTCAGAGAATACAATTAGAAGTTACAACAGAAAATAATACATTTAAACAGACAGGGTTTCCAGCTGTCTGACCATGACATGCATACCTAGTTAGTTACCGGAGAGGGAAGCACCAACATCTGTGTTTTCAAAGCCGGGGACTCAATGGCTGCCCAGAGTCTCATCTGGCCAAATCATACAACTCTTACCAAAGTGAGCCCCAAAGCAAAACATCACATCAGGGTATATATAGCCTCCTCCTGGGTCAGATAATGTCACAACCCTCTTGACCTACTGCCCAATCACAAAGTAACAAGGTGTGGGCATTCCTGAAAAAAAGCTTCCCACCACAGGCTCCAGTTGACCACATTCAGCCTATTAGGGGGCAGAGTATATTTTCAAATCAGGGAAGGTTCTTAGAGTCACTTAAGCCTATCAAGGGGCAAAGGGGCAGGGAAGATTTTCAGATTCCCATTACTGTAACACTCAGTGATATCTATAAGATTAAATTTACTTCTTTGTATTAAGATTTCTGGTTCACCTTGCTTGTTAGGCATGCTTGGTGAATTTATGTACAGTCATCTGAAATCTTTGACTTTATTGGATTTTTTTTCTCATATAAATTTCTAGGAAAGTCCTTTTTATTTTAGTTACTCTCTGGAGTCTACAGTAGCTTGATAGAAATGGCGGTTTTCTTCCTTTCCTATCTTTCTCATTATAAAATTCTTTGGATTCTATTTGCAAGAATCCAGGCAAATATATTTTTTGCAAGCCCTTGTTAGGTGTACCTGGCTTATGCCTGGCTAAGAGTCCAACATTCCCATCTATTTTAAGTCATGTTGTAGATAGCAATTCCTCTTCTTAAGTATCATCTTTAATATAATCTTAAAGTGTTATGAAGCTCCCCTGCCAAAAAAAATGTGATTTTCAGTCTTCACTAATAGAAATATAGTTCTGTGAATAAGGGAGATTATCATTCTGCTGTATTCTCTCATAACTGATTCTGGAATATTGTGTTCTCTTCAGCATGCCATATTTTTAAAAGGACAGTGACAGGCTGTAATGCATCCTTGGTAACATGAATGAGATAATTAGATGACTTGAAGCCCTGTCATATTAGGAGCAATTGAATGAACTATAGATACTTAACCAGGATAAGAGTAGTTTCAGGCAGGACATGCTAGTTGTCTTTAAAAATCTGCAGATATGTCAAGTGGCAGAGGGATGTGGAATGGATGAATAACATTTATGAAGCACTCATTATGAGCAAAACATTGTGCTAATCACTGAAGTTCCAAGCAGAAAACCAAGACTGAGCCTTGTTTTCAAGGAGCTCACATTCAAATGGGGAATGTAACATATATAGGCTTCAGAAGCCCCAGTGGTCTTTAGGGTTTAGTAGCAAAGCACATGGCAATGAATTTTCTTTTCTTTTCTTTTTGGCTTTTTTTTTGGAGGGGGGAAGGTAGGGCAATTAGGGTTAAGTGACTTGCTCAAGGTCACACGACTAGTTTTTGTGTTAAGTGTATGAGGCCGGATTTGAACTCAGGTCCTCCTGATTCCAGGGCCAGAGCTCTATTCACTGCACCATGCAGCCACCCCAATTAATTTTCTTTAATGTCATTTCCATTGATAAAAGTGTATCTATTTCTGGAATTGAATCAATTGTTAAGGACTTGGTGGTATTCACTATATTTTCCTGGTCTTCAATAGCTGTCACTACTGAGAACCTGAGTGTGCCACCTTTCTACAGAGGCATATAGCAGTCTGTGGCATCTCCCTATTTCCTGTAGATCCTGTTAAAGAACTAGTACTAATGAGTGGATGTTAGAGAGCAATTTTAGGTCTCTGTAAAGAAGTGTGTCCAAATACAGAACTACCCAAAAAGCCAAGCTAGCTTTTGTGAAACAGTGGACTGCTTATTGGGCAGCCAGGTGTCACAGTGGAGAGTATGCTGGGCCTGGAGTTAGGAAGATTCATCTTCCTGGATTCAAATCTAGCTTTACATATTCACTAGCTATGTAACCCTAGGAAAAGTCACTTAACCCTATCTGCCACAGTTTCCTCATCTGTAAAATGAGCTGGAAAAGAAATTGGGGAACTGCTCTAGTATCTTTGCTAAGAAAGCTCCAAATGGGGTCAAAAAGAGTTAGATGTAACTAAAAAATGACTCAACAATGAGCTGCTTCTCAGTCAAGATTCTCAGAGGCTAAATGGTCTTTTATGAGAAATGGCCTAAAGTCTATGAAACAAATGGAGGAACTTCTTAAATTAGTGTTGTTGTTCAGTTTTGTCTGACTCTTTGTGACCCATTTGGGGTTTTCTTGACAAAGAAACTGGCCATTTCCTTCCCCACCTGATTTCACAAATGGCAAAATTGAGGCCAACAGAGTTAAGTGACTTTGCCTAGGGTTACATAGATAGTAAGTGTCTGAGGTCAGATTTGAAATCTGGAAGAGGAATCTTCTTGGATTCAGATCCAGCACTGTATTCACAGTGACGCCTAGCTATCCTCTAAATCAGTGTATCTCAGTCAGAATCCTAAAGCATAATTTATTGTTACCACTGTGAAGGCTCAGGGTCCCTGAGTAATGGGACTAGTAAACCAGAAGAGAGAGAGCTATCAATTTTCCCTCCCATCCTTTCCCTGCCCCTCCCTTCCCTTTCACTCTCTCCCTTCCCCTTCCCTTCCCTTTTCTTTTCTTTTTTCTTTCTTTTTTAAGTTTATACGTTTTAAAGAATGATCTAAGGCAACAATTTTGCAGACTAGTAAACTCTTTCCATGGGCCAGCAGATGCGTAGTTTGGAAGCAATAAACTAAGTAAACATACTTCATATACAATAAGGGGAACACAAAATTGGAAAGCAAGTCACCAAAGACCACTGTGAAGTTTGAAAGGTTTGTAGAATTGGGGAGAGTGGTCCTATTACTAATGGTGAAGACCTTTATATGAGCTGCACTGATTGTATATATGTCTTAGATATTTTTTGGACCTAGGATATTTAATAAATATTACTACAGGAATGATTTGTCACTGTTGACAGCAAAAAAAAAAAAGAGTGAGAGAAGAAGGAATTCTGAAATAATAGATATATACACACAGTACTCTCAAAATAAGGTAAGTTTGCATTTAGGTTCCTGGCTTTCCCATCCAAGAATGGGAAATTGTTCAAAAGTATGGGGCGTGCAATCTATAAAACTGACCTATGTGCAGATAATCTCTTAATTGACCAAAGATGCTCTTAGATTCTAATTCATAGGTGTTCTTTCCTTCGGTTTGTATAAAATCTATAGGAGATAAAATGTCACCTTCTCCTGAAAGACCCATCTCTGGTACACTGTAGTGGTAAATCATTCTGTATTTATTCTATTTCTTTGTACAGACATAGAATTTTCCTCAGTGCTTTGTGTCCTTTGGGCTAAAGGTCATGGATAGAAGGATGGGGTGGAAATTTATTGCTTTTAGGACCATTCAAGTCAGAAAGAAGGTTGTGAGAGGATCGGAAACATCAGGAAGTTAAAACAAAGATATACTCTGAGTCTAGGGAAAAAAAAAACAACAAAAAAAATTTCACTTCTTTTTATATTCTTAAAAAAAGATGGGCCCTCCTTTCATGGATGCAGATTATAATCCCTCTAGGTCTTAAGAGATGATTCTTCATGAATTTCCATGGCCCAAAATATTCATCACCAGATGGCCAGTTCCCTGTGATGAATCATTTTGAATTTAGCTAGACTGGATCTTGAACAACAGATATTCAGGCCATTGCAGGAGTTGTCTTCTAAACTTTTACATCTTTACAAAGCCTTCCAGAAATTGTGCTCTACTGTCATGGCTTTCAATAAACATGTACCATTTATTTATTATGGCCTTCTCTACAACAAGCCTTTGAGGTGGGAAGTATGAATTGTTATTATTAATATTTTACACATGGGAAAACTGAGGCTCAGAGAACTAAATTGACTTGATTGTGCTCACAGAGCTAGTAAAGAACTGAGATCTCCATAAATGAAGAGTGCTAGATTACAAGGGGGACGGCCTGGGTTCAAAAATTGACTTTGTGTCTGGGTGGCTCGGTGGTGCAGTGAGTAAGAGTGCCGACCCCGGAGTTGGGATGACCCGGGATCAGATCTGGCCTCAGAAAATGGGCACCCACATATAAATATTGACTGGCCGTGTAACCTTGAGCAAGTTACTTAATCCCAATTGCTTTAAAAAAAATGACTTTGTTATTTGCTACCCATATAACCTTGGGCAAACCAGAGCTCTCAAAGGCTATACCTATGTGTGTGCTTCTCTACTTAAGGGCTCTATGTGTCCTCACCCTCCTCACTGATACTATCTTTTTCTGTCTAAGACACTCTAGGTTTATGGCGGAGTTTTTTTTTTTAACTACTTTATAAAGTCTTTTTCTTTGAGCTAACTTTGTTGACTCTTGAAAGGTAAACACTTCAGTGGAGTGTCTTTATATATATATATATATACACTGTGTTAGAAACGTGGTCCATAGAATACTCTGATTTGGGGTAGCCGTATTCCATGAGACTTGCCATGAAAGTATGAGGATATTTCTGTGATAATGCTCCGGGTCTCAAGTCTTTCATCTGTAAAAAGTGGGGAGGGGACTAGAGGACATGAGTCCCTTCCAGCTCTATATCTCTAATACTATGACTTCCTGACTACAAGTTTATTGCTTTATCGATCACACCAGAATGCAAACATATAATAGCTAAAATTAATACAAATACCTATATTTTTTGATTGGGATGTACCAGTTTCTGATACCTTAAGGAAGATGAAATAAAGAACAATTTTTAAATACTGATTTTTAAAATAAATCCCATATTTTTTTTTTTTTTTTTGGGTTAACAAGCTTACTTTAATCAAACAAACATACATTACCTAGTTCAGGGGAAAAAGGTCAGCACCCCAAACTTCAGAGTTACAGAACTTACAGATCAAACAGACAGGCTTCCAAACTGTCCAAACATCATATCAATACCAAATCACAGTTACCAGAGAGGGAAGCATCAACATCTGGGTTTTCAAAGCCGGGGGGCTCTCAACAACGGCTTCCCAGAGTCTCATCTGGTCAAATCACACAACACTTCTCAAAGTGAGCCCCAAAGCAAAGCCTCTCATCAGGGTTTATATAGTCTTCTCCTAGCTCAGAGATTGTAACAACCTCCTTGACCCACTGCCCAATCACAAAGTATCAAGGTGTGGGCTTCCCTGAAAAACAAGCCTCCCACCACAGGCTCCAGGTGCACTTAAGCTAGGGGCAGGGAAGATCTTTAAATCTGCATTTCCATTACATTCGGCCCCAAGATCTTTCTTGCCCATAGCATACACAATTTACATTTGAATTAGCACTAAAACATCTCTTAGGTCACATTTTCCAGGTACATAAGAAAATCACAATATAATCTCAAAATACAATAGTCCAAGTCTTCCACTCATGGGGCAAATGTTAACTCAGTCCACTTATCAGTAAAATCAAAAAATAGTCACTCTTAAGTTAACTCAATCAGTTACATAAGTTTTCAAAGTACAAGCCTTCCACTCATGGGGCAAGTCTTGATTAACTCAATTAGTCTCTTATCTGTAACAATATCTCAAAGTACAATCCATAGCTTATTCAGTAAAGTCTTCCTAAGTATGCCTATAGCATAGACAGTTTACATTTCAATTATCACTAACCATCCCTTAAATCATATTTTCAAGGTACATCTAAAGTTACCAAAGTGGCCACTGGGTCTTAAACAAAGTACATTGCATTTTCACATCAATTCACAAAATACAAAGCATTATCACATAAAGTTCCCTTGGGAGGAGGGGGGTGTCCTTCCCATAACAATGCTCCAGCCCCTGCTTTCAAGTCCAGAGAGGGGGCTGGGCAACAAAACCAAAGTGGGGTCCTTGGGGTCCATGGCACTTCACCCCACCCACCAGTCACAAGTCCATCCTCCCCCTGGGTCCCAAACTGTGGGATGCAGCAAGGAAACACATTCAGTGCCCCTGCTTTGCCACACAGTCCTTATCTTGTCCTGTGGCTGAACTCCAAACTCCTGGGTTCCTTCTCCTCCAGCAGAAGGCAGCAGCTCCAGGCTTCTCCACAGGTCTCCATGCAGGCAGCTCACCATTCCTGCTCTCAGCTCAGTGAAGTCAGCATGCAGGCCGTTCTTCTCTCCTGCTCCATGGCTCCACAGAATCACAGCTACCACAACTGGGAAACAAACAATTATCCCAGCCCCCATACTTTCCTTTTACTCAGCAGATCCCATCCCTCGTCGCCATTTTGTAGCGGCAAGCACCCCAATATCCCCAGGGTGACTGCCAACACAGGTTCTTAGATCTGCTTTTCAAAAGGAAAGCAACTCAAAATGGGTTAACAAGCTTACTAAATTTAATCAAACAAACACACATTACCTAGTTCAGGGAAAAAGGTCAGCACCCCGAACTTCAGAGTTACAGAACTTACAGATCAAACAGACAGGCTTCCAAACTGTCCAAACATCATATCAATACCAAATCACAGTTACCAGAGAGGGAAGCATCAACATCTGGGTTTTCAAAGCCGGGGGGCTCTCAACAACGGCTTCCCAGAGTCTCATCTGGTCAAATCACACAACACTTCTCAAAGTGAGCCCCCAAATCCCATATTTTTAAATGCCTGAATATTCTTTCTGTAGCTTAAAGGTATTTTATTTTGCAATGTAAAATTAGGTTGCAGTGAAGACTCAGAGCCTCCAGGGGGCAGTAAGACACAAAAGGAGATGTTTATACTATATTTAATACACTAGGAGGTAATCCTTAAGCTATAATGGTTACTGTGTGAGTGAAGACATATGTGAGACATGTTGTAGAGAATGAAATGACACGATTTGTAAACTAATGGACTATATGGGTATGTGCGAGTGACTAGTTGAGGATGACACAGATGTGAATTCAAATAACTAGAAGGATGGTAGTTCCATTGACAGTGAGAGGTAAGTGTAGGAGAAGAGGGGATTTAGGGCAGAAAGGTAATAAATTCTGTTTTGAACATGCTGAGTTGAAGGAAATGAGACATTTGGAAGCAGGAATGAGGAAGAATTGATTTCCAAGAATGGGGACCAAGTCTGTGTAGGGGTACTAACATGGGCCATGGGATATTGTTTCTGATGAATAGTAAGGGTGGCCAACTTGGCTGAACTATGAATGTGTAAAGGCTAGGGGAGGTAAATTAGAGTCAGGTGTTAAAGGTTTTAAAGACTAAACAGGAGATTTACTTTATTCCAGAGGTTATTGGGAAGTAATAGAGTTTATTAAGCAAAGGAATGACATGCTCAGATTTGTGCTTTAGAAAAAATCATTTTGGCAGTTGTGTGTAGGACTGGAGAGAGGAGAAACTTGAGGGAAGGAGATTAATTAAGAGTCTATTGTAATCATCTAGAAGTTATAAAGTTCTAATGTAGAGTGGTGACTGTATAAGTGGAAAGAAAGAGATGTATCTGAGAGATATTATTGAGGTAGAATTGACAGGGCAAGAACTGATTGGATATTTGTGGTGAAAGAGTGAGGCACTGAAATTAAGTTCAGCATTGCAAGCCTGTGAGTTTCTGGCTTCTGTCCTCTTAGAAGCTGATCTCACAATCCTCCCTCTTTTTCCCTCCCCCTCTCATCTACCTCCCCATTTTGTGATTCGGGCAAACAGATCCACTGGCTGGTATCTTAACTTCACAGTCCCCTATCTGCCTACTTTCTTTGCCAAGAGTATCCCTCATACTGGGAATGTTATCCTTTCTGTCTAGTAAAATCCCTAGCTTTATTCAAAGCATAGTTTTCTGCTGCCTCCTACCTGAGGTCTTTACAAATTTTTTCAGTTAGTGTTCCCCCCAAAAATCTACTTTGGATTAACTCTATATATGCTTATCTGGGAAGAAAGAAGAGCAAGGTGAGAGAGAAATTGTCTCACACAATCAGGGTGTGAAAGTAGAAGACTCTCCAAACAAGGAGAAAGGGATGGAAGGAGCAGTCAACAATTGAATTATACTTTCATCTGAACTGGCCAATGGAAGGGAGTATATACATATACAGAGTTAAGTGCAGAAATATGTCTCAGTAGGAAAATAGGAAGGAAAGGTGAAAAAAAAGGATAGAAATAAGGAGGAGGGAAGATTAAAGGGGGGATTAGTTTTAAGGAAAACAAACTATGGAGGCTAGAACTCACAAAGGAATTTAAAGGGAAAGAAAGAAAAGATTGGGCTGAAAGGGAAAGAGAAGGGAGGGCACAAAAGCAAACTGCATCAAACATGGAGCACAGGAGTTAAGGAGTTAAACACACTCCTGTTTTACCAAACCTCCTCACTATAATGAGGGGGCAGGAAATAAGGAGAAGGAAAAGTATAAGAGAATAGGATGACATGAAATATATAATTAATTATCACAACTATGAATGTGAATGGGATTAATTCACCCATATAGAGGAAGAGGAGAAAAGAATGGATTCGGAAGCAGAATCCACAAAACAAAAGTTTCTTGTAAACAATACATTTAGAACATAAAGATTCACAAAAAGTTTAAGGGATTAGAGCAAAATCTGTTATGCTTCAGCTGAAGAAAAAAATGCATATTATATATGTTAATCACTTACAGAATATAAGATTCTTTTGGGCAAGGACTTTTTTGTGTTTGTCTTTATATCCCCAGTGCTCAGTATAGTGCCCAGTGCATAGTAGATAAATCCTTGTTGAAGTAAATTGGAGATTCCTTATCAATCTTTTTCTCAGATATTCTTGTGCATGGTTTATTTAAAACGTATTTAATGGATATGATGTGACTTAACCATGCCATTTTAGATATGCAGTCAAGAATGCAGGTAGATCTAATCAAGTCAAAAAATATTTAACCTCAAACCTCAGAACCCCTGCCAATATATACAAATATTCTAGTAAACCGTGGTGGAGGGGGGAGGAGAGGAGGAGAGGATGCATGCAAACTACTGAGTTTTGGTCTTCAAGTAGTTTATAGACTCGTTGGGAAGACAAAAAAATTAATTTTTTTCTATCCTTATTTCTAAATTCAAGGCATGAGAAGACATTTGAATGCAGTACATCATTACTTTCCCAATGAATTGTAAAGGCAAATTCTATGTGTTTAGAGGAAAGGAAGAGGACTTGAGGTTAAGATGGTCAAAGAAAGTTTATGGATAAGGTGAGATATGAGCTAGAATTTGAAGGATGAGAGGATTCAATAAAAGGAGGATAGGGCATGATTTGGGTCTTGATTGTAGTGAAGGAATAGTGAGACAAGTTATTGGAAGTAAGATCATGATGGTAGCTGGGGGTTGAATTCTTTAGTCTTGAATACCAGACTGAGTTAACACTTGATTATTTAGGTGCTGGGGAGTCACTGAAGGTTTGGGTCAAGAGAATGGGGTGAAATG
This sequence comes from Gymnobelideus leadbeateri, assembly GCA_011680675.1. Lineage (NCBI taxonomy): Eukaryota > Metazoa > Chordata > Mammalia > Diprotodontia > Petauridae > Gymnobelideus > Gymnobelideus leadbeateri. Next base: position 70,572 of record WOXC01000137.1, on the reverse strand, counting down.
ATGAAAGGAGTCTTTAAAATTAATGTATCAAATGGGATACACAACTGATTAGAGGAATTGAAAAGGCTAGAAGTCTGAATAACCTAAAAACAAGTATAAAGGCCTGAATTAGCCTACTGGCAGCAGGAAGAATGGATGTTAGAACTATTGACAAGAAATACCTGGCAAGACTCAGGGACTGTAAATAGAAAATGAAGGAGAAAGAAAACTGATATGAGTTTCACTGTCACCTTTTAGCGGAGCATCTCATGTTCAGAGTGATGTCATCACTGTTATAGTTTGCCGGAATCTGGGTAAATCCCAGCTAGAGGTTAGTTTGTCCTCCACTGGTCTGAGGCAGATTAGCACAAATTAAATTTCATGCTAACTGGCTCTAAGCCTGGGACACATCATTAAACTTCAGGGTTATCTGGTTGATCACACTAAAAATCTATTTCTACTCTTCCCCCACTGCGAATTGTGAAAATATTTTAGTCTCAGCAAGAATTCATTTTGAGTATTTCACTAAACTAATTACACACTCCTCTGAAATGCATTATTTAAAGGGGGGCATGGGAAGATGCTGATGCTTCCTGATTAGCAATTGCTTTAATTTCTGTGTACGTCCTGACAGGACTATGAAAATGCAAATCTTCTTTTCAGGCCAGGTCGATACAAACTAAGTGATATGACAATTTGAAGAGTTAAGTCAGGTCAACAAGTATTTATTAAGTGTTCATTATGTGACAGGCATTATTCCAAGTCCTGGGAATGTAAAGACAAAAAATATAAAATCAAAGAATCCTTATCTTCACAGAGCTTACCATCTAATATAGAAAGACAACACCTAAAAGGAAGCTGACAGAGAAAAAATGTAGCCCAGATAGGAAAAGAGTGAACATGGCTATCGTAGGCACTTTCTCTAAAATGAAAGTTCTTGAAGGACCGGGCAATAAGAGGGTACTGCAGAGGTAGCGTAAAACCGAGTGAGAAGGCTACTGAGACCAGAGGGATTAACTAGTCTTTTGTTAGTTTGGGAATCCTGAAGACATTGTGAGTGCAGGTCATTACTAAGTGAGGTCCTGCCTTCTTATTAAAGCACAAAGGCTCTAAACTCACTTATACTCGGTTCACCATTGCTCTTTTAGCAACAAATATTTATTAAACCCATATCTTATATAAAACAGGAGATAGGCTGATGTGGTAGATTGAGTCAAGAACATCTGGGTTTGTCCTGCCTCTGAAACATATTGATGGTGTGAACTTAGACAAATCACTTAATTCTTTATTGGCCCAGGAAGCACTTTAGGACAAAAAAAAATTAGTAGAACAGGCAACCTCGTGCTTTTCTAGAGGAAGTTTCTTTTACCAATGAAATCACTGTGGTAGTCCAAAGTAAAAAATAAGCAGGTATTGGGTGGGATAAAGAAGTCTGTGATTTCAAGGAGCTTATAATCTAGACTGGAGGGACAGGACAAATAGACATGAAAAGATAACAACCAGTATGACAATAATGTGCCATTTCAATCATTAAGACTTAGTATAAAAATCATAGGGAAATATTTGAGGCACATGGAGGTTAAGTGACATACATTATGTGATAATAGACCTGGCTCTAGAAAGGGCCTCAGAGGACATCTACTCCAATACTCTCATTTGGCAGATGAGGAAACCTGTGCTGTCTGAGGAAAAAGTCTAAATATTAAGTGCCTAAGGTTACATAGAAAAGCATCAGAGGGAAGAATTGAGCCCAGGCTTTCTGACTCTGCAAACAGTGATCTTTCTGCTTCATCATGCAGCCTCCAGGATAACAGATCTACTATGTGTTGGAGGAAGGACTTGAATCAGATACCAAATATAGTATGGGTGTTACATCTATAGCTAATAATACAAAGTAATAAGCAAGAATACATGAGTATTATGGAGGGTTAAGTTCTACAGGATCTTAGTGAAGGGAGAAATCTCCTGTGAGTTGCAGTGGTTATGATAGGCTTCATAAAGGGAGAGGGACTGAACTGAGTCTTTTTTTCCAAATGCTTTATTAACTTCTGGTTTACATCATTCATTTCCACCAGATTTTGAGTTAAAATTTTTTCCCCATTTTTCCCCTACCCACCACCCCAAAATAGCAGTCCCACCAGATATCCCCTCCTCCAATCTGCTCTCTCCCATATGTTCTCCCATACCCCCTTTGACTTTTCCGTAGGGCATGGTGAATCTCTATGTCCCAATGCCTGTATATCTTATTTCCCAATTACATGTAAAATAAGTTTAATAATAGTATTTATATATTTTTAAACATTTGAATTTAAAACGTCGAATTCCAGATTCATTTCCTGCCTCCCTTGTCACCCAAACTTACCGTGGAGATAAGCAATTCAGTATATGTTGTACATGTGTAGCTATGAAAAACATTACCATAGTAGATGTATTGTAAAAGACTGACTATATTTCACTCCCTCTTACCACACCTCCCACTCATTCCACTCTGTACCTTGATCCTGTCCCCTTTCAAAAGTGGGTGCCTCCAACTTCCCTACCCCCCAGCCTGCCCTCACTTCCATCATCCCCCCTCTCACCTTCCTCCCTACTCTCCTATAGAGTGAGATATCCTATTTAGTATGTATGTCATTCTCTCCCTGAGCCAGATTGAATGAGAATAAGGTTTTGCCTTTTTGCCTTCCTATTCTTCACCTCCATTACAACCATTTTCTCTTGCCTCTTCTATATGAGATAGTTTACCCCATTCTGTCTCTCCCTATCACCTCCTGCCATATTCTTCTCTCACCTCTCAATTTAACCTTTAAGCATCATCCCTTCTATTAAAATGGTACTGTGACCTCTATCTATGTATCCCTGTAAACATATATATATATACACATTCACATATGTGTTCATATGCCCATATACCCTTCTTCAACTATTTTCATACTGAGAAAGGTTTCATCAATTAAAATGATTGTTTTTCCATGTAGAAATGTAAACAGTTCAACTTTGATAAGTTCCTTATGATTTCTTTTGCCAGTTTACTTTCTCAAACTTTTCTTGTTTCTTCTATCTGAATATCAAATTTTCTATTCAACTCTGGTTTTTTCATCAAGAATACTTGAAAGTCCTCTATTAACACTGAATGACCATATTTCCCCCTGAAACATAGTACTCAGTTTTGCTAGGTAGGTGATTCTTGGTTTTAATCCCAGCTCCTTTGCCCTCCAGAATATCATATTCCAGGTCCTTCATCCCTCAGTGCAGAAGCTGCCAAATCCTGTGCTATCCTGATTGTGTTTCCACAGTATTCAAATTGTTTTTTCCTGGCTACTTGTAATATGCTCTCCTTGATCTGGGAGTTCTGGAACACGGCTATAATATTCCTAGGAGTTTTCTTTTTGGGATCTTTTTCAGGAGGTGATCTGTGGAATCTTTCAACCTCTATTTTGCCCTCTGGTTCTAAAACATCAGGGCAGTTTTCCTTGAGAATTTCTTGTAGAACGATTTCTAGGTTCTTTCTTTGATCATGGCTTTCAGGTAGTCCAATAATCTTTAAATTATCCCTCCTGGATCTATTTTCCAGGTCAGTGGTTTTTCCCATGAGATATTTCACATTGCCTTCTATTCTTTCATTTGTTTGGATCTGTTTAACAGCATCTTGATTTCTCATAAAGTCACTAGTTTCCATTTGCTCCAATCTAATTCTGAAGGAATGATTCTCCTCTGTGAGCTTTTGAGATTCTTTCTCCATCTGGCAAATTTGGCTCTTAAAGGCATTCTTCTCCTCATTGCCTTCTTGAGCCTCTTTTGCCATTTGAGTTAGTCTATTTTTTATGGTGTTATTTTCTTCAGTCAGGCTGTTGACTTTCCTTTCATAATTTTCTTGCATCATTCTCATTTCTCTCCCTAATTTTTTCTCCACTTCTCTTATCTGCTCCTTAAGGTACTCTATGGCCTGTAACCAGCTGGTATTTTTCTTGGAACCTTTTGGTGCAAGAGTTCTGACTTCACTGTCTTCCTCCTGTTCCATGCTTTGATCCTTTTTGTCACCAAAGTAGGAGTATAAAATTGGGATACTCTGTTTATTTCGTTTCCTTTGCCTACTCATGTCACCACTCAGTCTCTTGACCCCTGGGCTTTTTGCCACAGTAGGACTCTGCCACCAGCCAGGGGTGCTTCTGTCCCAAATGCTGGGGTTTTCTCAGCTGCTGGAGATATTAGTTGGGTGCCCTCTCTGAAACCTCCACATGCTCTGGCAAGCTGGTCACACACCCCAGGACCTCCCCCCTAAACTGCAATCAGATCCAAGCAGGTTAAAGCAAGAGTGATTACCCTCCAGACTGGTTGCCCAGTCCCCCTACAGTCTGCAGGCCGGGAGCTGAAGCTACAATGTGGCGACAACTGCACTGTGGCTCAGGCTGTGCAGTGGCTCCTCAGTGGCTTCTCGCCCTGGGGAGAAGAGGCCGATGCTTTCCCCACCACTGGTCCTAAAGTCCGCACTGACCTCTCACTTTGTCCTTAGCATCTATGTGTTGATAATTCTGGAAACACCACAGCTGCTGGTGCTCTGGAGTCCCTCCAGCTGGTGTCAGGCCTGCCCTGGGGCTAAAACCTCAGGCTCACAGGTGCCTGGGCTCAGTTCTCAGAGTGCTGTGCTGGTTGCTCCCTGCCAGACTGCTGGGCTGTCCTCAGTGGGAGGTTAGCTTCTCTGTCATTTTGTGGGTTCTGTAGCTACAGAGTTTGTTCAGAGTCTCCTTTTACATGGATTGGGGAAGTGGGGTGCCAGAGCTGCTTGGAAGTCCTCCATCTTGGCTCCTTGAACTGAGTCTTAAAGCACAAGAAGGACAGCAAAGACAAGGAAGGGTATTCCAAGCACTGGAGAAATGACTTGTATTTAGGGCACCCCTGGAGGGAAGCCAAACTTTAGCAACCCGAGAATAAGTGTTTATTTAGAGGGCCTACTTAGGAGACTTATTTCCCAAGGACTGCGAGAGACAAATTAAACCTCCAAGTGTTTGTAACAATTTTATTGTTTGCAAGGAGTTAGGGGAAAAAGATAATTCAGAAGTCAAAATATAATTAGAAGGAGTCAAATTATATTCTGCATAGGAAATTAGATTTTTACATACCATGTATGTTTTTCAAGTATATCCTTAGAATGGAGTTTCCATTTCTATTTCAAGGGAGAAAAGATCCTATGTAAATAGACTAATAAAAATGAAACTCATTCAAGAACATTTGGAAAAATTCATATCTTCTTTGAAGTAATAAAGTACATTACATTTCTTTTTAAATAAACAAATAAATAAAACAATGAAAACATTGCAAACACTTTGCTTAAAGGGACATAAAATGTTAAACTAATTACTAAGAATACATATAGCCCATTTACTCAGTGAACTTTCATTTTACAAAGGTCACATAATGTAAAAATGCCAAATCAATAGAGGCATTATGAGCTAAAGTTCTGAAACTAAGAACATTTACACCAGCAAAATAAAATAAAACATACCTATATATTCTTATACACCTTTAATTAGGGTGGATGTATTCCTAATTCTAAACAATGGTTTTCTTTACAAAACTTGAAATTGTTATTATTATAAGTAGCATAGTAACATAGTATATAGAAGTTGTCCTTAGAGTAAGTAAGCCCTGGGTTCAAGCCCTACATGACACATCTTGACTGTGTGAACTTGGGCAAGTTACTTAACTTCCCAGAGCCCTGGACAGCTCTCTAAGACCACTTACTGATTCGTACTCAGAGAGTTGTCTATATTAATGAAATCACAGGTCTAATCCCATCCAATAAACATAATAACAACAACAAGCATTTATGTAGCATTTACTATAAGACAAATACTGTCCTAAGTGCTTTACAATTGTTATCTCATTTTCCCCAAATGTTTTATTAACTTCTGGTTTACATCATTCATTTGTGCCAGATTTTGAGTTACAATTTTTTCCCTACCCACCACCCCAGAATAGCAGTCCCACAGGATATCCCCTCCTCCAATCTGCTCTCTCCCATATGTTCTCTGATACCCCCTTTGACTTTTCCAGTAAGGCATGGTGAATCTCTATGTTCCAATGCCTGTATACCTTATTTCCCAATTATATGTAAAATAGTGTTAATTACAGTATTTATATATTCTTAAACATTTGAATTTTAAACTTTGAATTCCAGATTCATTCCCTTCCTCCCTTGTAATCCCCCAATGTCATCCATCCAATAAGGAATTCAGTATATGTTGTACATGTGTAACTATGAAAAACATTACCATAGTAAATATATTTTAAAAGACTGACTATATTACCCTCCCTCCTATCCCACCTCCCACTTGTTCTATTCTTTTTTTTTAAGCAACTGGGGTTAAGTAACTTGCTCAAGGTTACACGGCTAGTCATTATTTATGTGTGGGTGCTCATTTTCTGAGGCCGGATCTGATCTCAGGTCATCCAAACTCCGAGGCCAGCGCTCTTACTCACTGCGCCACCTAGCCGCCCCTTTAGGGCAATTGGGGTTAAGTAACTTGCCCAAGGTTACACGGCTAGGTTTTTTTTTTTTTTTGTTTGTATGGATTAAGCGTCGGAGGCCGGCTCCGAACTCAGGTCCTTCTGATTCCAGGGCCGGCGCTCTATTCACTGCGCCACCTAGCCGCCCCCACTTTTTCTATTCTTTACATTGATCCTGTCCCTTTTCAAAAGTGGCTGCTTCCAACTTCCCTAACCCTCTTCCCTCCCTTCCATCATCCCCCCTCTTCTCCTGTAAGGTGACATATCCTATTTAGTATGTATGTCATTCTCTCCCTGAGCCAAATTCAATGAGAATAAGGTTTGCCTTTTTACTTTCCTGTTCTTCCCCTCCATTGTAACCATTTTCCCTTGCCTCTTCTATATGAGATAATTTACCCTATTCTATTTCCCATCTCCTCCTGCCATATTCCTCTCACCTCTTAATTTCACCTTTTAAGTATCATCCCTTCCTATTAAATTCGACCTGTGCCCTCTATCTATGTATACTTGTAAACATATATACACACATTCACATATGTATTCATATGCCCATATACTCTTCTTCAACTATTTTCATACTGAGAAAAGTTTCATCAGTTAAAATTATTATTTTTCCATGTAGGAATGTAAATAATTCAACTTTGATAAGTTCCTTATGATTTCTTTCGCCTGTTTACCTTCTCAAGCTTTTCTTGCTTCTTCTATCTGAATGTCAAATTTTCTATTCAACTCTGGTTTTTTCATCAAGAATACTTGAAAGTCCTCTATTCCACTGAAAGACCATATTTTCCCTTGAAACAAGATACTCATTTTTGCTGGGTAGGTGATTCTTGGTTTTAATCCCAGCTCCTTTGCCCTCTAGAATATCATATTCCATGCCCTTTTCCCCTCAGTGTAAAAGCTGCCAGATCCTGTGCTATCCTGATTGTGTTTCCACAATATTCAAATTGTTTCTTCCTGGCTACTTGTAATATGCTCTCCTTGATCTGGGAGTTCTGTAACATGGCTATAATATTCCTAGGAGTTTTCTTTTTGGGATCTTTTTCAGGAGGTGATCTGTGGAATCTTTCAACCTCTATTTTCCTCTCTGATTCTAAAACATCAGGGCAGTTTTCCTTGAGAAGTTCTTGAAGGATGGTTTCAAGGTTCTTTCTTTGATCATGGCTTTCAGGTAATCCAATAATTTTTAATTATCCCTCATTGTTCTCATTTCTTTCCCCAATTTTTCCTCCACTTCTCTTATCTGCTTCTTTTTTTTAAACAAATGCTTTATCAACTTCTGTTTTACATCATTCATTTCTTCCAGATTTTGAGTTACAATCATTTTCTCCCTACCCACCCTCCCAGAATAGCAGTCCCGCAAGATATCGCTTCCTCCAATCTGCTCTCTCCCATACCTTCTCCCATACCCCCTTCGACTTTTCCATTAGAGGAAGGTGAATCTTTGTGTCCCAATGCCTGCACATCTTATCTCCCAATTACAAGCAAAAGAGTATTAATAATAGTATTTATATATATTTGAAACATTTAATGTTAAGACCTCGAATTTCAGATCCATTTCCTTCCTCCCTTGTCACCCATTCCCTCTGGGGAGATAAGTAATTCAGTATATGTTGTATATGTCTAGCTATGCAAAACATTATCATAGTAGATATATTGTACAAGGCTGCTTATAATTCCCTCCCACTCATCCTACCCCCCACCTGGTCCATTCCCTACATAATCCTGTCCCTCTTCTATAGTGGGTACTTCCAACCTCCCTTTCCCCCAAGGATGCCCTCCCATCCATCATCCCTCCTCTCACCCCCCTTCCCCCATTCTGCTGCAGGTTGAGATATCCCATTTAGTATGTATGTCATTCTCTCCCTGAATCAAATTCAATGAGAATGTGGTTTTGCCTTTTTTTCCCTTCCTATTCTCCCCCTCCCTTGCAACCACTTCCCCTTGCTTCTTCTAGATGAGATAGTTTACCCTACCCTGTCTCTCCCCATCTCCTCTTGCCACTTTCCTCTCTCACTTCATAATTTCATTCCTTGAGTATCCTCCCTTCCCAACAAATTCAACCTATGCCCTCTATCCATATACACACACATTCACATATGTATTCATATGACCACACACCCTTCTTCCATTATTTACATACTGAGAAAGATTTCATCAGTCATAGTTATTGCTTTTCCATATAGGAATGTAAATAGTTCCACTTTGATAAGTTCCTTTTGATTTCTTTTCCCTGATTACCTTCTCAGGCATCTCTTGCTTCTTGTGTCTGGATGTCAAATTTTCTATTCAATTCTGGTTTTTTCCTCAAGAATGCTTGAAAGTCCTCTATTCCAATTAATGAATATATTTTCCCCTGAAACAAAATACTCAGTTTTGCTGGGTAGGTGACCCTTGGGTTCATTCCCAGCTCTTTTGCCCTCTGAAATATCATATTCCATGCCCTTCTATCCCTCAGTGTAGAAGCTGCCAGGTCCTTTGCTATTCTGATTGTATTTCCACAATATTGAAATTGTTTCTTCCTGGCTGCTTGTAGTATTTTCTCCTTGATCTGGGGATTCTGGAACCTGGCTATAATATTCCTGGGAGTTTTCTTTTTGGGATCTTTTTCAGGAGGTGATCTGTGGATTCTTTCAACCTCTATTTTGACCTCTGGATCTAAAACATCAGGGCAGTTTTCCTTGAGAATTTCTTGAAGGGTGATTTCTAGGTTCTTTCTTTGATCATGGCTTTCAGGTAGTACAATAATTTTAAAATTATCTCTCCTGGATCTATTTTCCAGGTCAGTGTTTTTTCCCATGAGATATTTCACATTGCCTTCTACTCTTTCATTTGTTTGGATCTGCTTAACAGCATCTTGATTTCTCATAAAGTCATTAGCTTCCATTTGCTCCAGTCTAACTCTGAAGGGATGAATCTCCTCAGTGATCTTTTGAGATTCTTTTTCCATCTGGCAAAATCGACTTTTTAAGGCATTCTTCTCTTCATTGCCCTTTTGGGCCTCCTTTGCCATTTGAATTAGTCTATTTTTTAAGGTGTTGTTTTCCTCAGTCAGGCTGTTGACCCTCATTTCATACTTTTCCTGCATCCTTCTCATTTCTCTTTCCAATTTTTCCTCCACTTCTCTTATTTGATTTTAAAGTCCTTCTTAAGGTCCTCTATAGCCTGCAACCCACTCATGTTTTCCCCTGGGGCTTTTGGAGCAGGACTTCTGACCTCACAGTCCTTTTCCTGCTCTATGCCCCCAAAATAGGAGTCTAGGGTTGCATTTTTCTGTTTCCTTTGCCATGGCATGTTGCCACTTAATTGCTTGACTTTTGGGCTTGTTGCCACAGTATATCTTTGCTGACAGATAGGGGAATTCATGTCCCGAACATGTGGGAGGGCAATTTCCGTTTCTGGCAAGCTGTAAACCCACCCACAACCTCCACCCCAGATCACAATCCAGATCCAGGGAGGTTAAAGCAAAAGTGATTACCCCCCAAGACTGATCACTGGATCTCCCTACAGTTCACAGGCCAGGAGCTGGAGCTGCAGCTGCCTCTGAAAACTACAAAATAGCATGTCTCCTCAGTGGCTTCTAGCCCCCAGGGGAGGAAGCCGACGCACTCCCCAAATACTGGTCCCAAAGTCCATAGGGCACTAACCTCTCATTTTGTCCTAGGCATGTCTATGTTGATAATTCTGGAATCACCACAGTTGCTGGTGTTCTGGGGTCTCTCCAGCTGGATGCTGGCCCTGCCACCCTGGGGCTAAAACCTCGGCTCACCGGGACCTGGTCTCAGCTCAGCTTGGCTCCCCACGCTCTCCACACTCTGTGCTGCCGGCTCCCAGAATGCTGTGCTGGTCCTTCCTGCAGGGCTGCTGGGCTGTCCTCAGAGGGAAGTTAGCTTCTCTGTGTTGTTCTGTGGGTGCTGGGGCTCCAGAAGTTGTTCAGAGCCCTCTTTTACATTGTTTGGAGGGGATCTGGGGGCAGAGTGGCTTGGATGAGCTGTTTCTACTCCGCCATCTTGGCTCTGCCTCTTATCTGCTTCTTAAGGTCCTCTATGGCCTGTAACCAGCTGATATTTTTCTTGGAAGCTTTTGATGCAAGAGTTCTGACTTCACTGTCTTCCTCCTGTTCCATTTCTTGCCAAAGTAGGCGTATAAAGTTGGGATACTCTGTTTATTTTGCTTCCTTTGCCTACTCATGTCATCACTCAGTCACTTGACCCCTGGGCTTTTTTTGCTACAGTAGGACTCTGCCACCAGCCAGGGGAGCTTCTGTCCCAAATGCTGGGGTTTTCTTAGCTGCGAGAGTTATTAGTTGGGTGCCCTCTCTGAAGCCTCCCCATGCTCCAGCAAGCTGGTCACACCCCCCAAGACCTCTACCACATACCCGCAATCCAGACCCAATCAGGTTAAAGCAAGAGTGATTACCCCCCCTCCCCGCCCCCAAGCTGGTCGCCAGGTCCCCCTACAGTCTGCAGGCCACTAGCTGAAGCTGCAATTTGGTGCTGTGCACTGGTAGCTCCACTGTGGTGTTACCTTGTGGCTTCTTGCTCTGGGGCTTAGGTGTCATGCACTCCCAAATACTGGTCCCGAAGTCCATACTGCACTGACCTCTCACTTTCAATATCTATGTGTTGGTAATTCTGGAAACATCACAGTTGCTGGTGTTCTGGAGTCCCTCTAACCAGCGGCTGGTCAGGCCCACCCTGGGGCTAAAACCTCCACCTCACATGGGGCTGGAGTTGGCTCCCAGAGCTCTGTGCTGGCTGCTCCCTGCTGGGCTGCCAGGCTGTCCTCAGTGGGAAGTTAGCTTCTCTGTGTCATCTTGTGGGTTCTGTAGCTCCAAAGTTTGTTCAGAGTCCCCTTTTACATAAATTCGAAGTGGTGGGAGCCAGAGCTGTGAGGAAGTGCTGTTTCTACTCTGACATCTTGACTCTGCCTCCCCCTATCTCATTTTAATCTTACAATAACTCTGGAAGGTAGGTGCCATTTTTATTCCCATTTTACAGATGAATGAGGCAAACAGAAGTGAAGTGACTTGCCCAAGGTCACACAGCTAGTATGTTTCTGAGGCTGGGTTTGAACTCAGGTCTTCCTGACCTCAGACCCAACGCTTTATCCACTGTGTTACCTAGCTCCTGCTATTATTATTTATTGTATTATTTGTTGAGGACCATGGTGAGTGGGACTCTGATCCTGATGGTTGAATAAGCTCTCTCAGAATAAGACTCTGCTAAACAGGCCCAGATTGGTTCCCCATCCCCCAGGAAGGCTCATATGCATGGGCTTCATATCCCCATGAGAAGCATGGTATTTGTTCCTGGCCTGGAACAAGGACAATTGTAGTGTTCTCAGGGGAAACTAGCATAATAGTGCAACATGGTATTAACTAGAAGCCTTGGGACCACTCCATCCTGTTCTAAGCAGGTGTAGTGATTTTTGGAACATTATGCCCTGTACTTGTACCCTGATAACAAGGATAGAGTGCACGCCCGTCATGTATGAGGCAAATGGGAACTAGGGCAATGGTGTAATCCCAAAGACAGTAGTTTATGATGTCTATGCAGTTTCACACTATATGTACTGGACTCTTAGTTGAATAAAATCGACTCAGTTTTCCACCATATTGGAGTTCCATCTCATTTATGATTGTCAACCTCTGGGTAAGTAATCTTTTATCTATCTTTCACCTAACTTTTCCTTCTCCTCTTCATTGCTGGCTGGCAGGGCTCCTCTGCATCACTATCTCAGACTCTGCCACAGAAGGGCAGGGGTTCCTGGGTGGGCTTGGCTCCCCACAACTGGTCCCCAATGTGAGGTGTGGGGTACAAGCACAGGGAGGAATCGGCCTGGGCACAGGAGCACCAGGCCAGGCACAAAAATGTCAGGCCTATTGGGTATCACAAGTCCATGTTGATTTTGCCTAGTAGGTCCCCCTTAGAGCAACACAGAGCAATGTAGGGCCTTAGGATGAGGTAAGGGGAAGGCTCAGACAAACTGCTTTCAGTACTTTCTTTCCTCCCCAGAGGTGGTTATAGGGCAAGTACAGATTAAACACCCTAGCCAAGTGATGTATCAAAATGTTCTCCTACATATAATGAAAGAAAGAGGACTCATTGTTATTAATATTCAGATACAGGAATTGTCAGATTTACTAGAGATCACTTCTTCATGGTGTAGCAGCAAGCACCCCAATATCCCCAGGGTAGCTGCCAATATAGGTTCTTAGATCTGCTTCTCAAAAGGAAAGCAACTCAAAATGGGTTAACAAGCTTACTTTAATCAAACATGTATTACCTAGTTCAGGGGTAAAGGTCAGCACCCCGAACTTCAGAGTTACAGAATTTACAGATCAAACAGACAGGCTTCCAAACTGTCCAACCATTACATCAATACTAAATCACAGTTACCAGAGAAGGAAGCATCAACTTCTGGGTTTTCAAAGCCGGGGGGCTCTCAACAACGGCTTCCCAGAGTCTCATCTGGTCAAATCACACAACACTTCTCAAAGTGAGCCCCAAAGCAAAGCCCCTCATCAGAGTTTATATAGCCTTCTCCTGGCTCAAAGAATGTAACCACCCTTTTGATCCACTGCCCAATCACAGCATCAAGGTGTGGTCATTCCTGAAAACCAAGCCTCCCACCACAGGCTCCATGTGACCACATTCAGCCTATTAGGAGGCAGAGCACATTTTCAAATCAAGGAAGGTTTTCAGAGTCTCTTAAGCCAATCAAAGGGCCTAGGGGCAGGGAAGATCTTTAAATCTGCATTTCCATTACACATGGTTGCCCAAAGAAGGGACATTAAACCCTGCAAAATGGAAAGTGGTAGGTGAACAATTGTCAGAATATTACACCACAGTAGGGCCAGAGAAGTTCCAAGTACAGTGCTTGCAACTATATAATGTTTTTAGTTGTGCTTAGTCAAGCCAGAGCACTATCAAGAAATTTGGAGGTTCAATACAGGAACACAGGTGGAGGAAGAGGAAGTGAAACAGGAACAGGAAAACAAACGGAGAGAATGGTTGTTTCCCAATGGAGGCAGAGGGTCTCACACAGCCAACTGCACCCCCCCCCCCCCACCTCCATCTCACTGTCCCTCATATCAGAACTCATTCCCCCCTACAGGGGATGGAGTCAGGCAGCAAGATTGCAGTAAGCTCACTCCCCTCCAAAAGGCTATTCAGAGGATGATTCATCAGGCTAAAGTGGGATCAGTTGGGAACTTAATAACAAGCAAGCAGATAAGCTTGGTCTCAGAAAATTGTCAGGAGAAAAATTATTATTTAAGACTCTTAAAAATATTAGTAAAAGAAAGAGAATTGGCGGAGCCAAGATGGCGGGAGTAGAAACAGCTCGTCCAAGCCTCTCTGCCCCCAGATTCTCCACAAACTATGTAAAAAAGGACTCTGAAAAACTTCTGGAGCCCCAGCACCCACAGAACGACACAGAGAAGCTAACCTCCCGCTGAGGACAGCCCAGCACCCTGCAGGAAGGACCAGCGCAGTGGTCTGGGAGCCGGCAGCGCGCAGAGCGCAGGAGCCGAGCCGAGCCCAGGTCCACGTGAGCCGAGGTTTTAGCCCCAGGGCGGCAGGGCCAGCAGCCAGCTGGAGGAACCCCAGAACACCAGGAACTGTGGAGATTCCAGAATTATCAACATAGACTTGCCTAGGACAAAGTAAGAGGTTAGTGTCCTATGGACTTTGGGACCTGTATTTGGGGAATGCGTCAGCTCCCTCCCCTGGGGGCTAGAAGCCGCTGAGGAGACACGCCATTTTGTAGTTTTCAGAGGCATTTCAGGCTCCCAGCCTACAAATCGTGGGGAGATCCAGCGATCAGTCTTGGGGGGTAATCGCTCTTGCTTTAACCTCCCTGGATCTGGATTGTGATCTAGGGTGGAAGTTGTGGGTGGGTTTACAGCTTGCCAGAAACGGAAGTTGCCCCCCACACGTTCGGGACGAAAATTCCTCTATCTGGCCTTAAAGCCATAGTGTGGCAACAAGCCCAAAAGTCAAGCAATTAAGTGGCAACATGCCAAGGCAAAGGAAACAGAAAAATGCAACCCTAGACTCCTATTTTGGGGGCATAGAGCGGGAAAAGGACTGTGAGGTCAGAAGTCCTGCTCCAAAAGCCCCAGGGGAAAACATGAGTGGGTTGCAGGCCATAGAGGACCTTAAGAAGGACTTTAAAAATCAAATAAGAGAAGTGGAGGAAAAATTGGAAAGAGAAATGAGAAGGATGCAGGAAAAGTATGAAATGAGGGTCAACAGCCTGACTGAGGAAAACAACACCTTAAAAAATAGACTAACTCAAATGGCAAAGGAGGCCCAAAAGGGCAATGAGGAGAAGAATGCCTTAAAAAGTCGAATTTGCCAGATGGAAAAAGAATCTCAAAAGTTCACTGAGGAGATTCATTCCTTCAGAGTTAGACTGGAGCAAATGGAAGCTAGTGACTTTATGAGAAATCAAGATGCTGTTAAGCAGATCCAAACAAACGAAAGATTAGAAGGCAATGTGAAATATCTCATGGGAAAAACCACTGACCTGGAGAATAGATCCAGGTGAGACAATTTAAAAATTATTGGACTACCTGAAAGCCATGATCAAGGAAAGAACCTAGAAATCACCCTTCAAGAAATTCTCAAGGAAAACTGCCCTGATGTTTTAGATCCAGAGGGCAAAATAGAGGTTGAAAGAATCCACAGATCACCTCCTGAAAAAGATCCCAAAAAGAAAACTCCCAGGAATATTATAGCCAGGTTCCAGAATCCCCAGATCAAGGAGAAAATACTACAAGCAGCCAGGAAGAAACAATTTCAATATTGTGGAAACACAATCAGAATAGCCCAGGACCTGGCAGCTTCTACACTGAGGGATCGAAGGGCATGGAATATGATATTCCAGAGGGCAAAAGAACTGGGAATGAACCCAAGGGTCACCTACCCAGCAAAACTGAGTATTTTGTTTCAGGGGAAAATATGGTCATTCAGTGGAATAGAGGACTTTCAAGCATTCTTGAGGAAAAAACCAGAGTTGAATAGAAAATTTGACATCCAGACGCAAGAAGCAAGAGATGCCTGAGAAGGTAATCAGGGAAAAGAAATCAAAAGGAACTTATCAAAGTTGAACTATTTACATTCCTATATGGAAAAGCAATAACTGTGACTGATGATATCTTTCTCACTATGAAAATAATGGAAGAAGGGGGTGTGGTCATATGAATACATATGTGAATGTGTGTGTATATGGTTACAGTTATATATGGATAGAGGGCATAGGTTGAATTTGTTGGGAAGGGAGAATACTCAAGGGATGAAATTATGAGGTGAGAGAGGAAAGTGGCAAGAGGAGATGGGGAGAGACATGGTAGGGTAAACTATCTCATGTAGGGGAAGTGGTTGCAAAGGAGGGGGAGAATAAGGAAGGCTAAAAAGGCAAAACCACATTCACATTGAATTTGGTTCAGGGAGAAAATGACATACATACTAAATGGGATATCTCAACCTGCAGCAGGATAGGGGGAAGGGGGATGAGAGGAGGGATGATGGATGGGAGGGCATCCTTGGGGTGAGGGGAGGTTGGAAGTACCCACTATAGAAGAGGGACAGGATCATGTAGGGAATGGACCAGGTGGGGGGTGGGATGAGTGGGAGGGAATTATAATCAGCCTTGTACAATATATCTACTATGATAATGTTTTGCATAGCTAGACATGTACAACATATACTGAATTACTTATCTCCCAAGAAGGAATGGGTGACAAGGGAGGAAGGAAATGGATCTGAAATTCGAGGTCGTAACATTAAATGTTTCAAATATATATATAAATACTATTATTAATACTCTTTTGCCTATAATTGGGAGATAAGATGTGCAGGCATTGGGACACAAAGATTCATCTTACTCTAATGGAAAAGTCGATGGGGGTATGGGAGAAGGTATGGGAGAGAGCAGATTGGAGGAAGCGATATCTTGTGGGACTGCTATTCTGGGAGGTTGGGTAGGGGAATAATGGGGGGAAAATGATTGTAACTCAAAATCTGGCGGAAATGAATGATGTAAAACAGAAGTTAATAAAGTATTTATTTAAAATTAAAAAAAAAAAAGAAAGAGAATTATTTAACACAACAGGCAGTTCCATGAATTCTTGGAATGTTGTCCATATTTAGTAAATTGGGAGCCAGCCAGGAGGGAGAGGAGTGAGGGACTAATGGAAGAGGGACTCCAACATTGTGCCATTTCTGCCTTTTTTCTATGGAATATATTAATGATATGTTTAACATCAGTAATGAAAGTGCCAGGGGTAGCTTGAACACTTTAGTGTGATGCAGCTGTCTCTAATATTATCAAGTAAGTCTTACCTGGCTTCCGTTACTATCTGGAAAGCTAGCAACTGTTTAATCTTTTTCAGATCTCCTACAAATTCTATGTGATCCATTCTGCTATTTTCTGTATTTCTGTTTTGTTTGTGTGTTTTTGTGAGAATGAGCGAGAGTAATTTGTCAATCTGTAAGATTTAAAATGCAGCCAGACTGCAGAACTCTCCATGAAATGTTATCTCTTTCACTCCCCACCCCCCCTTCTTTTTCATCAGAAAACAAAGTATTTTATTATTTTACAGGTTATAAGGTAAGTTACAGGTAAGTCGAAGAGTGCAGGAGCAGTGTAAGTTTAAGAATTAGAAAGAAATAAGTTATGTGTGATTTTGAAAGGGGCTTTAATCAAGGTCCAGAAAATAAAGATGATAGTAGGAAAAGCAAGAAAGTTTATGTATGTAGCAATGAGAGGAGCATGGGTAGAAAGCTTAAGATAGGTATAAATTATTTGCATGAAAGATGTGAACAGAAGTGTTAGGATTTTTAAAAGTTTGAAAATCTCCTCCTCTTCATTCCACTCTGGCCAAGTGGAGTGAGGAGAAGGCGATAAGAAATAATAAGGGAATTTTTTCCCTCAGATCAAAGAGGCAAACAGACGAACATTTGGGAATACAACTGTAGGTCAATTAAATTCACATGAAAAGTAAAAAGTGTCACTCCTAATCTGATGCTAAAGATAAGATAAATATATTATACTATTTGGCATTTAGGCAAATTAAGATATTTTCCAAGATCTGATTAAAAACATAAAGTTTTAAAGTTCTCTAGTTAGGGGGAGAAAGAACACAGCACCATTTCTGATTCCCTCTTTGCTAGAAGAGTCAAAGCTCCCACTTTCAAAGAATTGTTTAAGGAGTGGACACATAAATACAGTTAACTGGAGTAAAAGTTTTGTCAGCAAAATTATTTTACAAAAATTCATTAAAGCCTCTCATCCCAGATAATGAGTGATGAAGATTAATAAGGAATTTAAGTTACCCTCCCCAATCTGGCAAAAGGGAGGAAACATACTAAAGTTATCAAGGACCCCACTAGCAACAGCCCTGAGGCACCCTGAAGCCCACACTTTTAAGCAAGCAGATAGACTCTTCCAATTCAAACCCCTATATCCACTATTGGGCTCTGTAGCTGTGAGGAGAGAAAAACCTCTGCACTCGATAGGCCCAATTTTCCTCAATTTTTGCAAGTGGTGATTTGGAAATGATGTCATAATGTCATGTGGGGATCATTGTAAGCTAGAAATAGTGTTAGATAAGCAAATTTTTAATCTGAATTTTATTGGAACTAAAAGATAAGAACTTGTTTAAAAACAGTTATGTCACTTACATTTTATAATGTTTATATATGTCATATAGAAAATTGGGTATCTACCCGAAGTTAGAGAAGAGGTTTCAACTAAAACAATTTGACTATCAGCTACTTGGAACTTGTATGATTATTAATTGAGTTATTTTATTGTTTTAATGCTAAAAATTTAAATTTGTTGATTGATTAATATATGTAGAAAGGAAGAGACTGGGTGAAAACTTTATTTTGGATGAATTCTCCTCATTCAGACCATTCCTCCTGCATGTATGAGGTTTGATAATGCAGGGGAATAAGAATTAACCCCCAAGCCTCTCCTGCTTAGAATCCATATCAATCTTACTTATGTTATAAAACTGTCAAAAGCCCATGGACACTATCTGTAGAGGCAACGTCATTTGGCCTGAGAAAGGAACTTGTTTTAATTGTAACTTGCTAAGAAAGTTGCAAAATATTAAAAAGAAATTTGAGAGAGAAAAATGTTAAATGAAATTCTTTATGTAGGAGAAACCTAGTAAATCTTTATTGTTTATTACAGCTCCATGGGAATAAAAAAATTTAATTGTAATTGGCTATGAGCCATGATTTGGTGAAAGAAATTTTTTTAATTACTTAAGGCTCACCTCAAGAAGATTCTAATATAAGTAGCTTTTAAAGTACTGTGATCAGATTCATTTATTATACCTTTTCTGGCTAAAACACCTTTTAATATCTAAAGGATTCTGCAATCAACTAGAAAATTAGTATGTTAATAATACTTTGGGAATTTATGTTACTTAAAGACATTTTGCTATACCTTTTTGACTAAAACACTTTGTGATATCTAAAGAATTCCAGTTGTAGGAATTATGTAGGAATTCAGTTTTTTCTTAATAATTTCAATTTTAAAAGTTTGTTTTGCTCTAAAGTATACACAGAGATATTAGGTTGTAAAATTTTAAGTAATTTTACAAAAGTTTGATGATCATTTATAAAACTTAACACTAGAAATATAGCTTGCTACATTGATTCTAATTATAAAGTTATTATTACTCACTTTACTCCTGCTTATAATACAAAGCTTTTAGCTATGATATTACTGTTAAGTGATTTTTTCTTTTCTCTTTAATATTGAATCAGATAGCAAATATTCAGTGTACATATGCCAACATATTTGATACTGCTAAACTTAAACATGCTCAGAATACAGACCTTTTTAACCTTTTTCAGAAGTTACAAGGTCTTGTGAGATAGAGGCCATTACCTATATTGCAGTTCATTCTTCACTTCCTAGGCTTCTTTACCTAAATAATGCGACTGTTAATCAAAAGTTCAAGCTTTTCCAACTTTTGCCCCAAATATACTTAGCACTACATTATGTTAGTCTTATTTTTATCAAAATGAGTATACTCTATGTAAATAATTCTATGTTATAAGGGAACAAGCTAGACAGATTGAATGCTGATAATGTTCCTGCCACTATTTATTTCAATCTTTCTGTGATCATTTTAAAAATAATATTAATTACAGTCATACCTCTTATAATAAAGATATTACAACCTAGTTGCTAAAATAAAAAAGGGGGGAAGCAATTAGCTACATTAGCTACTGCTTTATACAACCAAAATACATTAGCTAAATAAAAACATAGCTAAAAATGAGTATGCACTGGGAGTAAAACAAAATGAAAGGTGCATACTCCCCAAAATGAAGGTAATGTGGGATTTATTACTGTGGGTGCAAGGCTATGCTTATATATTTTCCAGAAGCTGGGGAACAACCAGTAAGGGTGCCAGAACAGAAATGTCAGGGCATGTACACCAAGATCACCCAGAAAGATGAAAAAGCTCTAGCAGCAGAACTCAGAGAGACAGGATATGGGAATAAAGAAGAAGAGGTCTCCTAATGCAGCCACTACACAAAAAAGCTGTGCCCCCATGGGGACAGATCGAACATTTTTTATATCCACCCAAAGAACTGACACTTGTTACTACCGGATTTGTGTTTCTTGCTGTGATCACTTTACTTTCTACACAAACTGAACTAGTTCCATCCTGATTTATGTTTCGAGACACCTACCCCTGTTGTGTCACTTGTTTCATATATAATTGTAATTGTAACTACATGTATTTGACCCCCTCAAGCCTTCCTTACTTCTACTAATGTAAATCATTTACAGATGATTTAAGTCCATACTACATTTTATTGGAATATACCCTGCTTTAACTTTACTCTCAGACAATGTATTAGTGGTTATGATGTCATTATACTGTTTGTAGAAGCACCCTCTTTTGGTTTCAGCCTTTGGGGAAACCTGTACAATGGCAATTTCTGGACTTTCACGGGACTAAATGCAACTGTTTCTTCTATTCTCCTCCAATGTACTTATGGATACACCTGTCTATGTGTGACTCCTCTGTATGGAATATTGTTTGCATTCATTGTATTCTTGCTCAGTCTATATCTAGTAAGGATTTGTACTATTATTTTGTCTACTATTGTGCCCTACTATTATTTTGTCTACTATCATTGATAATTTCAACCACTGTGTCTTTGTATTTAGGTAATAAGTTAAAGTAGAGAATTTCAGCAGATGCTTTAAAGGAAACAGTAGAATTTGTGAAAGACAAGCTTGCAGAAACTGAGTTTTGTTGAAGTATGATTATAGATTGCATCCTATATGTGTTATGCCCGTGAAATATAAAAAAGTCTGATTATGATTGGCAAAAAGTTAAAAATCCTTTGTTAGGGATTTTTAGAAATACCTCCATAGGATTGGATTTGGTACAATTTGATAAATTGATTTCCCATATCAATGAGACTTCCCTGGATGAAATTTAGGTGGATGATTTGGCACAACAAATTTGGGGTTTGTTTAAAGAGTTAAGTCCTTTGCATTGGCTATATATATTGCTTTCACCCCTTCTTCCCCTGGTTATATTGTGTCTCCTTGCAATTTGCATTGTTTCCGTATGTTGCTGGTGCTGGACTTGCACTTTGCGTGAGGTTGCCACTGAACTGCATTACCTGTGCCTTCATCAACAGAAAGGGGCAGATGTTGAGCCAAGGCCAGGGGTCTTTGACCCTGATGGCTGAATAAGCCCTCTCAGCATAAGACCCTTCTAAACAGGCCTGGATTGGTGCCCCATCCCCTAGGAAGGCTCAGAGGCATGGTCTTCACATCCCAGTGAGAAGTGTGGTATGGGCTCCCAGCCTGGGAACAAGGACGCTTGTAGTGTTCTCAGGGGAAACTAGCATAATGTTCTAACATAATATTAACTAGAAGCCTTGGGACCTTAAGACATTATGTCCTAAGGAGGTTCAGGGAGGTTTGGAACATCCTGCCCTGTACACGTACCTTGATAACAAGGATAGAGTGTACGCCCGTCACGTATGAGGCAAATGGGAACTAGGGCAATGGTGCAATCCCAAAGACAGTGGCTTATGATGACTATGCAGTTTCACACTATATGTACTGGACTCTTAGCTGAATAAAATTGACTTAGTTTTCCACCATACTGGAGTCCCATCTTATTTATGATTGTCAACCTCTGGGTAAGTAATCTTTTATCTATATTTCCACCTAACTTTTCCTTCTTGTCTCTGCTGCTGGTTGGCAGGGCTCCTCTCTACCACTATCTCAGACTCTGCCACAGAAGGGTAGGGGTCCCTGGATGGGCTTGGTTCCCCACAATTCTTATATACAAAAATCTCACTATTCTGTTGGTGAAAGGTACAGAATTTCTTCAATTCCACTTAAAAGGTCAGATAACCCATCAGTGTTTGCCTCGTATTTTGGCTCTGGAAATCACATTATACAAATTATCAACAGCCTAGTATTACTATTTCTTCTTTATAGATTAAGAAATTGAAATATACAGAGGTTAAGGAATTAGCCCAAATCCATACAACCAATTACAATGAATAACATTAATAATCTTTCATTGTGTGATCCTTTTAACTTTTCAAAGTATAACTAACATACATTATCTCATCTGAACCTCATAGCTACCTCACAATGCATGTAGGAAAGGCATTACAACTTCTTTGTTCCAGATGATAAAGCTGGGATCTAGAGAGGTTCAGTGACTTAGTTAGTTTCACACATTGATACTAGCAGAGAAAAAAAAAAACAACTAAAACTCAGCATATCTGATTACTTGTTTAGTGCCTTTCCCATACTACATTGTGTCTCCTGGGAACCAAAATGCTCTATTTTTATTTCCATTTTTCTTTGTAGAATCTAAAAAAATTAAGAAGTCTAATTCACTGCAGGTTAAACAAGAGAATAGCCTTCTGTGTCCTGGGCCCAAATGTAGCAATAGTAATCAAAGTGTTGTGTTGATAATTTTTCCAGGTTACATAGCAAGTGGTGGCGGCCATGGTGTGAGGTGGTGAATTAAGAGGATTGGCTGTAGCATATGCATCAAAACTCTGGAGAGGTTAATACTTCCCAAATTCTATGAAACTTTGTTTTTTGCTACTAAATCTGTCACATAGGAACAAAGAACATAGATTTCATAGATAACTGTTAAGTCTCATCTTAATCTTTAATTTTTAACCTTTGCTTTTGTCAATATCAAGCCAACAGAAAAATAATAAATTTCATATTTCCACTTCTTTCCAGATATGTAAGAATTTAGGATATATCCAACTAATGGTGAACATCTTACCAGAGGGGTTCTGAAACTAGCTCCTACTGGAGCTGATTGTTAAATTTTTGGAGTGATTATTTACACCCTGGAAATTGATAAAATACTACAAATCAGGACTTTACTATTTTGTTGATTGTCTAGTTAAGAAAATGATGGAGAAAATCTTAGTAATGCAGATTAAATTTAAAAGTGTGCCTTAGTTTCAAAAAACCAATTGTTAAACATTTAATACACCCTTGACCCTCCTGCCTGTCCAATTTCTGATTCTGTCCTATGTTCTTTTACATGGTAGCAGCCCCTTACCTTCTTCAAATCTAGTAATGGCATTGGGAGCAGAGCATCAAAGATTGTGCTGCCACTTTCACTGCATCCCAAGTAGATACCTTTGACAAATGTTATGGTAATTTTAATCTTTGGACATCCCTATCAATTAAATACCTGGAAATGGTCCCAGCAGTGATGATGGCAACATTTCAATCCAATTTTGAATGGCCTTTATGTGCAAAGCATTGCACTTCATTTTGGATATCCAAAAACAAAACAAAAAACCCCACAGTTCCTGCCCTTAAGAAATTTATGATATAGAAGCATGAATGTAGATGGCACCTAAAATGAGAGGGTACAAGCGCAACAATAGTCTTAGGTTAATTCTAGAATCATACTTTTGCATTGACGTGGAAAAGGGTGACTGAAGTTGTAACTTCCTAACTCAGTTAAGCATTAGAAAAACAAAAGGTAGTTTTTGTTTCTTTGTTTCAGGTAGCTATGAAAATTAATTGATTTTTTTTTATATATATTTGAAACATTTAATGTTACGACCTCGAATTTCAGATCCATTTCCTTCCTCCCTCGTCACCCATTCCTTCTTGGGAGATAAGTAATTCAGTATATGTTGTACATGTCAAGCTATGCACAACATTATCATAGTAGATATATTGTACAAGGCTGCTTATAATTCCCTCCCACTCATCCCACCCCCCACCTGGTCCATTCCCTACATGATCCTGTCCCTCTTCTATAGTGGGTACTTCCAACCTCCCCTCCCCCCAAGGATGCCCTCCCATCCATCATACCTCCTCTCATCCCCCTTCCCCCTATCCTGCTGCAGGTTGAGATATCCCATTTAGTATGTATGTCATTTTCTCCCTGAACCAAATTCAATGTGAATGTGGTTTTGCCTTTCTAGCCTTCCTTATTCTCCCCCTCCTTTGCACCCACTTCCCCTACATGAGATAGTTTACCCTACCATGTCTCTCCCCATCTCCTCTTGCCACTTTCCTCTCTCACCTCATAATTTCATCCCTTGAGTATTCTCCCTTCCCAACAAATTCAACCTATGCCCTCTATCCATTTATAACTAACCATATACACACACATTCACATTATTTTCATAGTGAGAAAGATATCATCAGTCACAGATATTGCTTTTCCATATAGGAATGTAAATAGTTCAACTTTGATAAGTTCCTTTTGATTTCTTTTCCCTGATTACCTTCTCAGGCATCTCTTACTTCTTGCTGCTGGATGTCAAATTTTCTATTCAATTCTGGTTTTTTCCTCAAGAATGCTTAAAAGTCCTCTATTCCACTGAATGACCATATTTTCCCCTGAAACAAAATACTCAGTTTTGCTGGGTAGGTGACCCTTGGGTTCATTCCCAGTTCTTTTGCCCTCTGGAATATCATATTCCATGCCCTTCAATCCCTCAGTGTAGAAGCTGCCAGGTCCTGGGCTATTCTGATTGTGTTTCCACAATATTGAAATTGTTTCTTCCTGGCTGCTTGTAGTATTTTCTCCTTGATCTGGGGATTCTGGAACCTGGCTATAATATTTCTGGGAGTTTTCTTTTTGGGATCTTTTTCAGGAGGTGATCGGTGGATTCTTTCAACCTCTATTTTGCCCTCTGGATCTAAAACATCAGGGCAGTTTTCCTTGAGAATTTCTTGAAGGGTGATTTCTAGGTTCTTTTCCTGATCATGGCTTTCAGGTAGTCATAATTTTTAAATTGTTCTTCCTGGATCTATTCTCCAGGTCAGTGGTTCTTCCCATGAGATATTTCACATTGCCTTCTAATCTTTCATTTGTTTGGATCTGCTTAACAGCATCTTGATTTCTCATAAAGTCACTAGCTTCCATTTGCTCCAGTCTAACTCTGAAGAAATGAATCTCCTCAGTGAACTTTTGAGATTCTTTTTCCATCTGGCAAATTCGACTTTTTAAGGCATTCTTCTCCTCATTGCCCTTTTGGGCCTCCTTTGCCATTTGAGTTAGTCTATTTTTTAAGGTGTTGTTTTCCTCAGTCAGGCTGTTGACCCTCATTTCATACTTTTCCTGCATCCTTCTCATTTCTCTTTCTAATTTTTCCTCCACTTCTCTTATTTGATTTTTAAAGTCCTTCTTAAGGTCCTCTATGGCCTGCAACCCACTCATGTTTTCCCCTGGGGCTTTTGGAGCAGGACTTCTGACCTCACAGTCCTTTTCCCGCTCTATGCCCCCAAAATAGGAGTCTAGGGTTGCATTTTTCTGTTTCCTTTGCCTTGGCATGTTGCCACTTAATTGCTTGACTTTTGGCTTGTTGCCACACTATGGCTTTAAGGCCAGATAGAGGAATTTTCGTCCCAAACGTGTAGGGGGCAACTTCCATTTCTGGCAAGCTGTAAACCCACCCACAACTTCCACCCTAGATCACAATCCAGATCCAGGGAGGTTAAAGCAAGAGCGATTACACCACAAAGATGACGCTGGTCCGCATGATTTGTAGGCTGGGAGCCAGAAAGCCTCCTGAAAACTACAAAATGGCGTGTCTCCTCAGCGGCTTCTAGCCCCCAGGGGAGGGAGCTGACGCATTCCCCAAATACAGGTCCCAAAGTCCATAGGACACTAACCTCTTACTTTGTCCTAGGCATGTCTATGTTGATAATTCTGGAGTCGCCACTGCTCCTGGTGTTCTGGGGTTCCTCCAGCTGGCTGCTGGCCCTGCCGCCCTGGGGCTAAAACCTCGGCTCACGCGGACCTGGGCTCGGCTCCGCTCCTGTGCTCTGCGCTCTGCCGGCTCCCAGACCGCTGCGCTGGTCCTTCCTGCAGGGCTGCTGGGCTGTCCTCAGCGGGAGGTTAGCTTCTTTGTTTTGTGTCATTCTGTGGGTGCTGGGGCTCCAGAAGTTGTTCAGAGTCCTTTTTTACATAGTTTGTGGGGAATCTGGGGGCAGAGAGGCTTGGACGAGCTGTTTCTACTCCGCCATCTTGGCTCCGCCCCCAATTAATTGATTTTTTGAAAAAAATTCATATTTGGAAATGAATAGACACGAAGTAAAGGAATGTTGACTTCTTCTAGTTGAAGAGAAGTTAGTGTCCTGGGATTTTTTTTTCAGGAAAGAATTGTCTGCCAGTTGTTGTTTTTATTGTTCATTTGTTTACATCATGTCCAACTTTTGTGTTCCCATTTGGGATTTTTTTTTTGGCAAAGATATTGAAATAGTTTGCCATTTCCTTTTCCAGCTCATTTTACAGATGAGGAAATTGAGGCAAACACAAGTTACTTGCCTGTGGTCATATTACTAGTCACAGTCTGCCAGCAGAATTTGGTGATTATCTAATTCAGTTATCCTGGGCAACATGACAAAAAAGACCTATCTGACAAAGAATGAGTTTCTAATTTCTCCAGTAACAACAAGGACATTCTTAGATAAGTGAAGAATCTCTCTTGAATTCTCCACTATTCTAGGACAAAAATAGACAGAACTAGTTCTCTTTATTGATTTCCACAGGGGGGGAAAACTGCAAAGAACCACAATCAATTCATGTGGAATAAAGAAAAGGACAGGGTCTGGTACCACATGAAGAGAAAGTTATACAATTCTCTCATTCATTCTGTAGTTTGTTGCAAGAGATATGTGCAACCACAGTGCCTTTAATCACTGTCCAACACAACAATAAAATCTGAGGAAATCATCAGTGTCAATCTACCATAAAGTACTGACTAAAGTTTGTTGAACTAGAAAGCTTGAACTACTTCCAGGTGATAATAAAGGATAAATAGGAAAGTTATGCTTTTGAATTTAAGTACAGATTTTGAGAATTTTAGTAAAAAATCTTTAGATGTATCAGTCAACTCAGCTAAAAGTATTGAATGCTTGCTCTTGCTTTCCATTGTAAGCAGATGAAAGTTTTGTTTCAGTAATATTTAACTAAAACGTAATAAAGAGAGAATTGCAAAAGGACAAACATGCCTGCAACCATCTATTGAGAAAGGATAAGGGAAGTCTAAAATAAATTTATTTTCCATATAAGATTAAAAATTATTGTGGGGTACCTGTATTGGACTAGAACTCAATGCAAATGATTGTGGTAGTAAATAGATTTGCATGCACAACCAAATATTTGTTTTCTTACAATCTATAGCTGCTTCATTATAGCAAATTCTTAGGAAGACTCAAATTGTAAACTTTTCATTGATTCTGAGTATTAATGGATAATAACATAGCCAAAATCACCTTGAGCTACTAATTTCTAATTTCATAAATCATATTGCTCTAAAGATAATTTATACTTTTACCCAGAATATGGCTTGGTAAAAATAGTACTTTTACCAACAAAATAGTTGCTGGTGTTTTTCCTTATAGGTACAGGTTATATTTTTTAAAAATCAACCAATCAAAAAGAATTTATTAAGCACATCTTATATGTTGAAGGGTAACTAGGTGGCTCAGTGGAGAGAGTGTAGGGCCTGTAGTCAGGAAGACTCATTTTCCTGAGTTCAAATCTAGCCTCAGATACTTATTAGCTATGTGACCCTAGACATGTTACTTAACTGTTTACCTCAGTTTCCTCAGAGGTAAAATGAGTTGAAGAAAGAAATGGTGAACCACTCCAGTGCCAAGAAAATCCTAAATGAGTTCACAAAATATTGGACATGATGGAAATAATTGAAGAGTAAAATGAGCAGAACCAAGAGAACATTGTATACAGTAATAGAAATATTGTTTTAAAAGTGGCATTGAGTGAATAAGTAATTTGGACAATTATGAATATCCAAATTAATTATAAAGAATATGAAGAAAGACACTATTTGTGTTGAGGAAAAACTGATGGGAAGTTTGTATAGAATAATTATATATGTATATGTATATGTGTGTATATACACACATGAACCTATTTATGTCTAATGGTAGCCATCTCTATGGTGAGGGGGGAGAGGGGATAAAATTTACATATCTTTACTATATATTTAAAAGGAATAGCAAGTTGTACACAATAGATATGCAGCTTCACGTGCAATCATATTTTTTTTTATTATACTGGGTTATTGAAATGCTTGTTTAATTCCATAAATTAAAAATAAAATAGAAAATGTGAAAAAATAAAGAAGCTATAAAAATTTTTAATAAAGGAAGAAATAGCAAATATTCTAATATTTTTGTGAGGAAAACTCCAAATGAGCTTATGAAGAGTCAAGCATGACTGAAAAAATGATTCAACAACAAGAACATTATATGTTGCCTATCATATGAAGCACTGGGGATACAAAGTTATAATTGAAACAATCTTTTCCCTTAAGGATCTTACATTCTATCAAGGGAACTATGTATGTGTAAAGGTATATAAAGAATAAATAAAAGGGTCTTAGGGGAGTTAGTGCACTGACCATGAGAAGAAGGTCAGGAGAAACTTTATATGCTTGAGTGGTGGTGCTTGAGCTGAGTCTTGAAGAAAATAAGGAATACTAAAAATCAGAGTAGAGGACAGAGGAGACAGCATGCCTGATAAAGGGATGGAGATGCGAAGAGGGGTTCCAGGTATGAGGAACAACAGAAAGATTATCAAATTGTCTAGATTGAAGAGTACATTAAGAAGGGTAGTGTGTAATATTGTTGAAAAGGTAGGTTGATGTCAAGTTTTGAAAAACTTAAAAATGTCACCTAGAATAGTTTATATGTTCTGGTTGTAATAGAAAATCCCTGGAATTTAAGTGGTCAGGGAATGACATGTTAATACCTGAGGTTTAATAATATCATTTTCAACTCAAAGAGTTTCTGTTTTCATGACTCATAAGCATGTGTGGACTAGACTGAGAACCAAAGAAAATTATAGAATCTTGGAGTTTGAAGGGACCTAAATTAGAATGCATGGTCTTTGAAGGCAGGGGCTGTTTTTGGTCTTTGTGATCACAGAACAAGGCATATGGTTGGTGCATTTTTTTTTGGTGCTTTTGAATTTAATTGAGATCACTTATTCTCAAGCCCCATTACATTATAGATGAGAATATCAAATAATTTACATCATTCACATTTATACAATGTATTAATGTTTACAAAGCACTAGATACACATCATTTCATTTGATCTTTACCACAAATCCTGCGAGGTTGGTGCATTTTTTGTCTTCATTTTACAGATGAAATAACTGATATTTAAGTCAGTTGACTTTTCCAAGGCCACACAGCTAATAAGTATCTGTAGGGGGATTAAAACCTAAGTCTTAATGATTCCAAATCCAGCATTCTACCCACCAGTTCCTGCCACTGAAGCCCAGAGAAATTAATTGTCCTAGGTCACAGTTAGTAATGGAGCCAGTATTAAAACACAAGGTTCAGGAAGTCCAAGCCAGTGATCTTTTTACCACATACCTTGCTATGTGTGTTAAATGAATTATGTCTTCATTCATTCACACACAGAGCTTAAGAGTGTTGGAAGATTTCAAATTGTATCTCTATTACTTACGTTAATCTTAAAGACAGGCTGTGGACTTACCATTTGGGAAAATTGATGCGTGTGAACCACCTATTGCCCTATATATATTTCTTAAAATACTAATAAAATACACATTCAATCCAGATTTTCATTACATGAACTTTTTCCATCAGCATCATTCCATTGGCAAGCAGGGGTGTACAAAGAAGACTAGCAGATTCCAGATAACTGCCATTAGAGAATGTGCAAAATAGTCTCCTGCTACAAGCTCTAAACAGTTTTTTTTTAAAGAACATGAATCTATTCTACAGAAAAGCTTAAAACACACACACAACCAAACAAAATAATACAAAATCTCTTATGAGGACAATATAAAAATCATTTTTTTCATTAAACCACAAGGTCCAGACTGAGGCCATGAAAGAGGAAAACAGGAGGTGGAGAGTTATATATTCAGAAACATCACTAAAGAAAGACCTTGATGTTTGAGTAGAAGAGGGAAAAATGTGAGAAGCAAAAAAATTCTATATTAGCAAGTATATAGTGTGAATCCTATGTGAATCCATAAATTTTTCTAGTCTCCTGCTTATGTCACAGGTCAGTCAGCATGAGAGAAGGTGTTATAGTGGAAAGAACATGGGACTGGAAATAAGAAAGCTCAGATTTTGGACTTAATTTTGTGACTGATTTTGCATCTGAATCTGGGCAATTCATTTCATCTCTCTAGGTGTGATTTTCATAATCTGTAAAATGATGGGGCTATAATAGATGACCCTCTAAGGACCCTTTTAGCTTCAACATTGGCACATTCTAAGTTACTACCACAATCCTGTGATGATTTTGTAGACCAGCTACCCTCTCACACATTTCCCCACCATATGCACACACCAGTATTGGTCAATTCTACAAGGTACTTCTTGGAGGGGAGGCTTCCTCCATCCCTAATTCTAAGATCTGAGTAGCCTGCAGTCTGTGGCTGTGCAAAGGCTGGTGGAGGAGACAATAGTGGAGGTCAGGAGGAGAATATCTGTATCAGCTTGTCTTCCTTATGTTCCTAGAAAGTAATTTCTGCAGCATACACAGTGATAAAATGAAGCCCAATGTATCAACACATAACAACATATGTAATTGCACAAATATCCAACCTGATTATCTGATTTTTGGAATACTATCATTGAATAATAGGGGAAATAGCCATTACTTTTTTGCAGAGGTAGGAAAACCATTCTCCTTACCAAACAAAACTAGTGGAGAGAAGGAGTTATAGTCTTAGGAACAGGAAATGGGAAAGAGAATTAAGCAATGTTTGCATTTTAAAATAATTTTCCACTACAATAATCATAAAATCCTTTCAAAACAATGGGGCTGCTCTCCATTTCAATGGAAACAATAAGGTAAATATCATTTTTAAAGGGTGGGGAGCACGCTATATAGTTTATTTAAAGAAGTGCCACTTGCCAAAAGATTGGAATAAAAACAACCAAACATTTTTAAAACAAAACAAAATGACACATATCTATCCACTTTTTTCAACAGAGAACATTTGTAATTTGTAAACTGTACTTAAACCCCAAGTTCATGAAATCAGAGGTTTTCCACCCTGCATGCAAAATTTTACTACATAAAATATTAGCCCACACATGCTGTTTGTACAATGGGAAATCTATGCTACTGAAATTCCAGCATCATTAATAGTATTTAGATTTTATAGGGGAAAGGGGGACACTATTTCATTGTCATCAAGATAAATTAAGCATTTTAACTTGAAATAAAAAGGATATGTAGTCAGTAACATTAAAAACACCATAGCCATATGAATAGAATATGGAGCTTGGAACTGGGAAGGTCTGAGTTAAAATACATTTCTGATGCACTAGTGGATGACCCTTGTGAAATCATTGAATTTCTATGTGCCTCAGAAAACTCCTGTGTCTTATCTATGAAGTCTAATATAGGTTTGGATCAATAGTTAGTATTGGGAATTCTCTATGAGCTTCAAAAATTAAGATGAAGCTTAAGCAATATCTAAGGTTAAAAGATATTTAATACTAGCTTAGTTATTAAATTTGACATCAATTTTCATAGAAATCAAGTTCCAAAATGTTCAAAATTCAATTTTATAGAAAAAAATTTATTAAGGCAAATAAGAACTTTCAAGCACTTTCAAAAGGTCAAGTTTAGTAGTTAAATAAAAACATGGTCATTGAGCATTTACTGATTCTATGTAGTGATTCTCCCTTCTCCCACATACACACAACAGTTTTCCATAAAGTACCTCTGTTATTTTGTTAGGATGGAAAAATTGTAGATTGCTTAAAGACCCCTCCAAGCCTCATTTCTAGACTAGACATGGGTCGTTAGGGATGATAATACAGCAGAATCACACTTGCATCTGCATAAGAAGGTAACATCTGGAGAACTAGTAGTCTAAGGGAGAAATCTGCCCTATACCTTAGAAGAGTTACATTTCAGGTATAACAAAACATGAGGCTATGACACTGAAAATTGATAATATTTGTGAATTGCTTTGAAAAGATTTCAATGCAGCACAAATATAAGGAAAGCATCATTGTTATATAAAAGTGCATTATAATTTTATTTCAATCCAGGTATACATTGAACAACCACTAAGTGTCTAGTACGGTAGTACTGGTGCTTAAGAACTTACTTTTGCTTTTTTAAATGAGAAGAAATGAAAATTAAGATGGTTCAGTGTTGAAGGAGGACCAAATCTTTAATATGTTTATGTTTTATTTTCATGACATTTGAAGTGTTCTGCTATGTTCTTTTGCTCTTGCTTCTTTTAATGATTGCTTAAAAAGTTTGTATGTGGTTCACCAAAAATATATTATAAATAATGAATTTTATAAATAAAATAAATAACAATAACTGGCATTCTTATGACACATTAAAACTTGCAAAGTCATTTACATACATTTTCTTATTTAACATTAAAAAATAAAACACTGAAAATGTACTCTATTGTTTCTCTGCTG
Source organism: Gymnobelideus leadbeateri (assembly GCA_011680675.1). Taxonomy (NCBI): domain Eukaryota; kingdom Metazoa; phylum Chordata; class Mammalia; order Diprotodontia; family Petauridae; genus Gymnobelideus; species Gymnobelideus leadbeateri. Next base: position 38,101 of record WOXC01000137.1, on the reverse strand, counting down.
GAAAAAAAAAAACTCAGAAGTTCAAGAAGTTTGAGTAGTGAGAACCCATCTAAAAAAGGTACAATGCTCCCATATTTTTTTTTCCTTTTCATCAATACATCATGACAAAACCTGACAAAATATCTAGCCAATGACTCCTCCCCTTGCCAGGTTATAGTTCTTTTTCTCCCTCACTTCTGCACAGTTCCAATATATATGGTCTGTATGGTGCAATATAGTTCTGAATTATGTTATTCTGTTTTTTAAATGTAATTTTATTATTTCGTGTTTATTAACTTACCTCCCCACTTAGAGTAAAAATTACTTGAGAATGGAGATTGTAATATTAATAGTATTGCATATCATTAATGTAACATGATATTGGGTTAATAATATATTGCATTAATATAGGATATGTATTTAATATGTATTAAAACAAGATATGTAATAATATGGCATTTTATGTGAAATATATAATTTGTGACTCACAATATGTAATATTACATTACATTACAATTATAAAATATTACTATGTAATAATAGCAAATAGGTAATATTTCTTTATGTCCTAAAACACCTAGCCTGATATTAAGCAAATATGAAGTACATTGATTGAGAGAAATGGAAATGAAAGCTTTTAATCATTCCTTATTCCTGCTCCTATTTCCTTTTGGCTGGTGCACATGACTATCTGTAAGAATACTTTATTTAGTATTCTTTGTAACCCTGAGAAGATCAGACTGCCAATGTAGCACCCAGGAGACACAGCAGGTGGCATAACTTGGGTGGAATTTAAAATGTGTCTGATCAAGCTTAAAAATACATAATGTAATGAATCTAATTATGATTGTAGAAGGTAATTTTAAAATGAAGAGGTCACTGTCACTTTATCCAATCATAGTCAACATTATTTCTAGGATTAAGGGGTAGAGGTAAGCAATCACTTAATGAGCCATGACAATCATCTATAGATATATTTTTAAACAGCGACTGACAACTTTGCTCTGTGACATTTTAGGGTTGGCAGAAGGAGAGGATTTATTTTCCTCATTAGATAACCATTAACCACTTTGTTGTTTACTTAGCTTGACAGAAAAAAAATATTGATGACATCTTTGATTTCTTTCACTGTGATAAAAATTGGAGTATAGGGCTAGAAAAATGGGAGGCCCACCATGTTCAGTCCAATATTCATTCAAGACTCAATAAATGATGATGTTATAACAGTTCCCACTGACAGTAAATGTTGCAAGTCTCAAATCTCAAGTTTCGTCATCTGGCCTGTGCTTCAAGCTTTGACTGTCAGGGCTAGGATGGCTGAGTTTAACATTTCTGGCTCTAAAAGAACAGCCACACGAGGTGCAACTTTTGCCCCTAGTATAAGGTTTCATTTGCAAGATGATCCAAATAAATTTGTTGCAATGTAAGAGTATGACCCATGGTTTTTTTTTTTAATGCGTGTGTCAAAACATGACTTCTTTATGTAATTCAATGTTTCTCATGTAAGCATATTCTGTGCGTGACAAGAAGTTACATCAATCATTTCACTCTTTGGTGCAATACTTTGTACAAGCTTCTTATCTGAGGAGTTGTCCACGTATACTTTAAATGGATCATTGCTTCTCCCCTTCTTTGTACTGTAAAAGGACAAAGAAAATGCAAAATTAGAGAGCACCTAAGGATGGCCAGGTATTAGTAGCAATTAAACTCTGAAGGCTTTCTCGTGGCTGAAAATATTTAGATATCCAATCTGCTTCAAACATATCCAATCTCCTGAAACTGAATGTAAGTGTGTGAAAAGTATTATTGAAGGAATTTTCTAGAAAGTGAAATTGTGAAAGGGTGATGGTGGGAGTTCGGAATGGAAAGTGGGCCACTGTTTGAACTTCAAAGGAACAAGATTTGATAACAGTAAAATAGAAAAATGGAAGAGAACAAAATGCTTTTCTGATTTCACAAGTGCCTGGAAAGGAAACTGAGGAATACAGTTCCTAGAGAGTAGCCAAAAGCAGGTCTCAAAGCTAACGTGGTCAAGGAATCATCAGTGCAAATAACAAATGGTCTCACCATTTCATTAGGATGAAAATGCTTTCTGGAACATAATTTAGGGAAGTTAAAGGGAGGATCTGGAGAGAATAAGAAACCATTATTATTGTTTATTTTTCTTCCTTAGAAAATTCTAAACTTGTGGCATATTTCTTTTCTTCAAAAAAAAAAGGGGGAGGGGTCTCTAGACCACTGGATGGAAAGTTGAACTGGAAATTGGTTAAGAGGCTTCTCTGGGAATCTAGCCCTTAGAAAGGGGGATCTCTCAAGTTGGGATCCAGAAGATCCATGGATAGAGTTCAGAATGTCCGTGAACTTGAATGGGGAAAAAATCACATCTTTATTTTCATTAACCTCTAACTGAAATTTAGTATTTTCTTTAATAATGAATGTAGGTCACAAATATTATTCTGAGAAGGTCCCTAGGCTTCACCAGACTGCCAAAAGGTGCTCCAGCATACACACACACACACACACACACACACACACACACACACACACACACACACACACACTCACACACACATTAAGAACCCCTATCTTAAAAGACCGAAATCTCATTATTTCCAACTGTTGATGTATTAAGCTGCATTACAGGAACTCTAAGGTCTTGAATTTTCCAGGGAAGTCTATATTAAAAAAAAAAAAAGTAGTTACGACAAACTTTTTAATGAGGCTTTGCACAAAGGACTTTCCTTTGTCAGCTCACAAATCCTCACTTGGGGTATAGAAAATGCTACAGAATCATATGATTATAGATTTAAAGTTAAAAGAATTCTTAAATGCCCTCTAGTCTAACCCTCTCACTTTACAGATGAGAAACTGGGTCCCAGAAAGTTTGTGCCTTGTCCAAAGTCACACTGATAATTCATAGTAAAGATACTGTTTGAACCCTGAACCTCTGAACTCTTAAAACTATCCTGGTTGATAAAAATAATTTTGACTCATGGTGATAATAGTGTGGGGAATTGGAGGAGTGAGAGAGAGAGAGTGTGTGTGTGTGTTTGATTGAGACAAATTTCTTTTTCTTTTGTTTTCTCTTTCTTAATGTCTCTGTTGTTTGTGTCTCTGTCTCTCACTCCATCTGTCTCTGTCTTTGTCTCTGTCGCTGTCGCTGTCTCTGTCTCTATCTCTATTTCTCTCTCTCGTTCTTCATCTCTCTGTTTCTCTCGATTCCCTATTCAGGAGGAGTGAGGGGCCATCCTTACCACCCTCCTCTGGTGACTGAGGCAGAAAGTGCAGATGGGTCTCGGGGCTCCTACGCTTCCGTAGGGGTCGCCACCCGCACCTCCTTCTCTGTCCCGCAGGCAGGGCAGATAGTGAAGTGGGGGGTGGGCCTGGGGACCCCCAAACGACTCTGGTGGGAACAAGAGCACGTTTTCCAGATGGGAGATGTAGCTGGCTGCCAGGCGCAGGGTCTCGATCTTGGAGAGCTTGCGGTCCGCTGGCTCTGTGGGGATGAGGGTGCGGAGGGCAGTGAAAGCGCTGTTGACGCTGTGAGTGCGGTCCCTCTCCCGGGCGTTGGCCGCCTGCCGCTGCTGGCTCAAGCCGACCACACGGCCCCCTTTGCGCTTCTTCTTGCCCTGGACACGCTGGAACTTCTCGGGGCTTCGGGGCTCCTGGGTCCTCCCGCTGCTGCTGCTACCGCTGCTTTCCCGTTCCTCCGACTGGGACCTCATGTCCCCTCTGCGCCTGCCTTGGCTGACCCTGCCTCCTCTTCCTTTTCCTCCTCCTTTTCCTCCCCCCGACCGCCCTTCAACTCCATATCACTGTTGCAGCAGCTGCCCCTATGCGCCCCAGGTCGACTCCCCCCAGGTCCTCCAGCCGGAGAAACGACCTCGAAAATAGCCTCTAGGACCAGGAGGATGTTGGAATCCTTGGTGGGAGGGGGAGCTCTGGGGCCACAAGGAGGTGGGGGGACAGAAGTGGGAGCTTCCCTGAACTTTCAGAAGAGGCACCTGTTCTTCCCTTCTACTTACTTCTTTCAGGGGACTGGGTCCAAGGTGATTTTATTCTTCCTCAAAATTTTGGGTAGGCCAACTCCTATTCTGTCCAACTATTTTTCTGCCTCACTTAAAGGCTTTTCTGTAGACCCAACCTCTGAGTCTAGGCCTGGAGCCTTTATCCTGCCTTGCTTTCCTCTCTCCTCTGTTCTTTTCTTTTTGTATTTCTCTTCTCTCTATCCCTTTGCTCTCTCTTTTTTCTTTCCTCTCTCTATTTTCACCTCCCTCAGAGGTCTTCTAGAATTTGCCACTCAGTTATCTTCCTACCTTGCTTGCTTCACAGGGCTCTAATGGTCAGAGGTTATTTAAAGACCAATATCTCCCCTTGATATAACAGCTAGAAAGAAAGGCAGGAGGACATAAGGAGATAGAAATTCTCTACTTCCAATCACAGTAGAGATTTCCTTCCCTCCTCTCTCTCCCTCCCGTCTTTTCCTTCCTTCCTTCCTTCCTTCCTTCCTTCCTTCCTTCCTTCCTTCCTTCCTTCCTTCCTTCCTTCCTTCCTTCCTTTCTTCTTCCCTCACTCCCTTCCTCTCTTCCTTCCTTCCTGAAAGGAAACATCAGAGATCTCAGATGTTTAACCTTCCCTCTCATCTTACTAATCCTGTAGGATTGTGGTAAGAACTAACTTTTTTGATTTTAGTTTGACCTTATGATATTTTTTTTTTAACAAATGCTTATTAACTTCTGATTTACATCATTCATTTATGCCAGATTTTGAGTTAGAATTTTTTCCCCATTTTTCCCCTACCCACCACCCCAGAATAGCAGTCCCACAAGATATCCCATCATCCAATCGGCTCTCTCCCATATCTTCTCCCATACCCCCTTCGACTTTTCCATTAGGGCAAGGTGAATCTCTGTGCCCCAATGCCTGCACATCTTATCTCCCAATTACGTGCAAAATAGTATTAATAACAGTATTTATATATATATTCAAAATATTTAATTTTAAAACTTCGAATTTCAGATCCATTCCCTTCCTCCCTTGTCACCCACTCCCTTTGGGAAGATAAGCAATTCAGTATGTGTTGTACATGTATAGCTATGCAAAACACTATCATAGTAGATATATTGTAAAAGACTGCTTATATTTCCCTCCCACCCATCCCACCCCCCACCTGGTCCATTTTCTACTTTGATCCTATCCCTCTTCGAAAGTGGATACTTCCAACCTCCCCTCCCCCCAAGAATGCCCTCCCCTCCATCATTCCCCCTCTCATCCCCCTTCCCCTTACTCTCCTGCAGGGTGAGATATCCCATTTAGTATGTATGTGATTCTCTCCCTGAGCCAAATTCAGTGAGAGTATGGTTTTGCCTTTTTGCCTTCCTGTTCTTCCCCTCCCCTGCAACCACTTCCCCTTGCCTCTTCTACATGAGATAGCTTACCCTACCCTGTCTCTCCCCATCTTCTCTTGCCACTTTCCTCTCTCACCTCTCGACTTCACCCCTTACTTATCATCCATTCCCACCAAATTCAACCTATGCCCTCTATCCATGTATACCTGTAAACACATATACCCACATTTACAGATGTATTCATATGCCCACATACACTTCTTCAATTATTTTCACAATGAGAAAGGTTTCATCAGTCATTGTTATTGTTTTTCCATGTGGGAATGTAAATAGTTCAACTTTGATTAGATCCTTTTGATTTCTTTTCCCTGATGACCTTCTCAAGCATCTCTTGCTTCTTGTGTCTGAATGTCAGATTTTCTATTCAGCTCTGGCTTTTTCCTCAAGAATGCTTGAAAGTCCTCTATTCCATTGAATGACCATATTTTCCCCTGAAACAAAATACTCAGTTTTGCTGGGTATGTGATTCCTGGTTTTAATCCCAGCTCTTTTGACCTCTGGAATATCATATTCCATGCCCTTCTATCCCTCAGTGTAGAAGCTGCCAGGTCCTGTGCTATTCTGATTGTGTTTCCATAATATCGAAATGTTTCTTCCTAGCTGCTTATAGTATTTTCTCCTTGATCTGGGAATTCTGGAACCCGGCTATAATATTCCTGGGAGTTTTCTTTTTGGGATCTTTTTCAGGAGGTGATCTGTGAATTCTTTCAACCTCTATTTTGCCCTCTGGGTCTAAAACATCGGGGCAATTTTCCTTGAGAATTTCTAGAAGGATAATTTCTAGGTTCTTTCTTTGATCATGGCTTTCAGGTAGTCCAATAATTTTTAAATTATACCCCCTGGATCTATTTTCCAGGTCAGTGTTTTTTCCCATGAGATATTTCACATTGCCTTCTATTCTTTCATTTGTTTGGATCTGTTTAACAGCATCTTGATTTCTCATATAGTCACTAGCTTCCATTTGCTCCAGTCTAATTCTGAAGTAATGATTCTCCTCAGTGAGCTTTTGAGATAAATTTTTCCATCTGGCCAATTCTGGTTTGTAAGGCATTCTTCTCCTCATTGCCTTTTTGAGCCTCTTTTGCCGTTTGAGTTAGTCTATTTTTTAAGATGTTATTTTCCTCAGTCAGGCTGTTGACTCTCATTTCATATTTTTCCTGCATCCTTCTCATTTCTCTTCCCAATTTTTCCTCCACTTCTCTTATTTGCTTTTTAAAATCCTTTTTAAGGTCCTCTATGGCCTGTAACCTGCCCATATTTTCATTTGGGGCTTTTGATGCTGGAGTTCTGATCTCACAGTTCTCCTCCTGTTCCATGCTTCAATCCTCTTTGCCCCCCAAATAGGAGTCTAATGTTGCATTTTTCTGTTTATTTTGTTTCCTTTGCCTAGGCATGTTGCCACTTAATTACTTGACTTTTGGGCTTGTTGCCACAGTAGGACTCTGCCACCAGACAGGGGAGCTTCTGTCCCAAATGTTGGGGTCTTCACAACTTCTGGAGGTATTAGTTGGGTGGCCTCTGTGAAGCCTCCCCACGCTCTGGCAAGCTGGATACCCACCCCAAGACCTCCCCCCCAGACTGCAATCTGGATTCAGGGAGGTTAAAGCAAGATCGATTACCCCCCAAGACAGATCACTGGATCTTACTACAGTTTGCAGACCAGGAGCTGAAGCTGCAACTGAAGCTGCAAAATGGCATCTGTGCTGTGTCTCCTCAGCTGCTTTTCGCCCCCAGCAGAAGAAGCCTGACGTTTTCCCCAAATACTGGTCCCAAAGTCCATAGGGTACTAACCTCTCACTTTGTCCTAGGCATGTCTGTGTTGATAATTCTGGAATCACCACAGCTGCTGGTGTTCTGGGGTCCCTCCAGCCAGCTGCTGGCCAGGCCTCCCTGTGGCTAAAACCCCGGCTCATACAGGCCTGGGCTCAGCTCCCAGAGCACTGTGCTGTCAGCTCTGTGCTGAGCTGGCCACTCTCAGAGCGCTGAGCTGGCAGCTCCCTGCAGGGCTGCTGGGCTGTCCTCAGCAGAAGGTTAGCTTCTCTGTGTCATTCTGTGGGTGCTGGAGCTCCAAAAGTTGTTCAGAGTCCCCTTTTACATGACTTTGAAGTGGTGGGGGAGAGAGCATCTTGAAAGTGCTGTTCCTACTCTGCCATCTTGGCTCCACCCCCCTTGATTTCCTTAGTGTAGGGAATTCCCTTCTACTTGATAGCTAGCACTTTACATATATTATTTAAATGTAAGACTCAACCACTAGTAGATAGGTGCTATTATTATTCCATACATATTAATATATATTATTCCTTTTACATTTTAGTGAACTGAGGCATAGAGAAACCGAGTTATTTGCCTTAAGTCACAGAAATGTTACTTATTTAAGGCCACATTTGAACTCAGATCTACCTTACTTCAAGTTGGGCACCCGATTCATTGTCACTTAACTGCCTCTACTAATGCAGATTAGCTTCTTCACAATGTAGGACCTTAGAGAATTGCTTTGTGCTCTAAAACCTTTTTGGAGCGATTTGCTTATATAACTAGTACTTAAGGAAGACATAAAAGACATGCTTAGCAAATCTGCAAATAGCCCACATTACTGTTATACTTTCAGGTCTACAAAGTTCTTTGCTATACAAACTCTATGAACTAGGTGGTATAACTATTTTTATCCTCATTTTACAGATAATGAAATTAAGTCTCAGAGATGTAGAGTGGCCAGCCCAGACTCACACTACTGGCAAACAGCAGATACAATACTCAAATCTATGACTTCCTGATTTTACATCTCAGTTTCTATATTAAATTTACTTGGATACCACAGAGCTAAAATACATCAAATAATTTAAATGGTTTGCCAGTAGATTCAAGGGAGAGCGGAATACAGTTTATGCTTGAAGGAATTTGCCTAACTATAATTTATTGATATTAAAGCAAGAAATACAGCAAGAGCATATACTAATCTGCTCTATAGTTCACCTTGATACAAGACTTGGTATAGCCTTGAGTGAGAAAAGTGAGTTTCATCAGTAAAAATGTTCTTTCCTCAATGTTAAGTATTTCATTATTTATATTGTGTTGGCTATTACAAGGGCAGATTTTTTTTCTTCTTAGCAACAGTATCAGCTATTTTAAAAACTGGTTTTCATGTAGTTCTTCCAAATTTGAGAAACTTACACTCCACTACAGAGGAATAAATAACAATCCCTCCAGCTGTCACATTCTTCTGAAGGTCTTTGTTTTCTGAGGATTAATTAAGCTTTTCTTTCAATAGCAGTTTGTTAAATCTTGGCGTTGTTTTTAATATTTAACCATAGTTTCTTTTCTTTATTTCAGTGGAATTGATCCTATTTTATTGTGGGTTTGAATGGTCCTTGAAACACTTGACTTCCTCATACCAGCAGCTGCTTGGGTGTCTCTAACGGTAACTGAAATATGCTTTTTAAATATTTCAACTTTTTCATATTTCCTGAGAGTAATATCTTAAAAACCACAAAATTTAAAATATGGAGCACCTGCTTTCATTGTAGCACAGAATGGTAAAGAAATCATCTAGGGAATGGCTTACACATGAATACAATGGACTTTTATTGTACCATAACTGATTATGAATATGAAGGATTTAGAGAAATATGGAAAATACTTATATAAACTGAAGCTGAATGAAATGATCAGAACCAGAAGAACATTACAGATGATTACATTAATAATATGAAGGGGGAAGAAAAGCCTCTAAAAGGCCCAATAACTCTAACCAAAATAAGTAAATGACTCACCTCATGGCAGAGAGGTGATGAACTAGGCATATAGAAATGGACAGGAATTCTCAGACGTGATCAACATGGATCCGTTTTGTTTAACTACACATATTTCTTTCAAGGGATGGTGTGGGGAGCAAGAAAGCTAAGAGGTAGTGATAGGCTTGCAAAAAAAAGAACATTAATAAAATATTTCTTAAAACACATAGAACAAATTTTCATAACTACCTTGTTGAGTTTTATATTTCTTTACTAATCTCCTGGTTGTACTCCTAACTCTCTGGACTTTCTCTACTAGGGCCCCTCTGTAGCAGCAAACACATTGGCATATGCAGGATAACCTCTAGTGAAGGTTCTTTCATCTGATTTACTAGGAAAGAGTGTTCAAAAAGGTGTCAATAATCTTTTAATTGCGTTCATTAGTTCAGGGGAAAAGTCATTACCCTAAACTTCAGAGAAAATCCAAACAAAGAAAATAGAAAAAATACAAGTAGAGAAATAAAGACCAACAGACAGGGCTTCCAAATGTCAGAGAAATTAGTACTGATCAACAGACAGATCCAACGTTTGACCAAGGTAATACATACCAGAGAGAGAAGCTCGAAAATCTGGGTTTTTTCAAAGGCGGGGGACATTCTTCCAATGAATGAGTCTCAAAGCAAAATGCTAGCTTCAGAGTATATATAAATTTCTTCAGGATCAGAGGAAATTGACCCTTATGACCCACTGCCTAATTCCAATATAAGAAAAGGTACGGACCTTCCTGAAAAACAGGCCTCCTCTATTCAAGCTTCCCTTAATGGGCTCCACATGAGGCCTATTAATAAGTGGTAGAATCTTATATCCCATTAATATTATACCCCCATGCTGATTTCATATCTTCTTTCTTATCTCTTTTCAGGTTCCTTTTTTGTATTATCTTCCCCATTAGAACAGAATATAAACTCCTTGAGGTCAAGGATCATTTTTTCTTTCTGCTTACATTTGTATTCCCAGGATTTAGAACAGTGCCTGGCACATAGTAAATGCTTGATGAATGCATGTGCGAGTGTGTGTGTGTATGTGTGTGTGCGTGTGTGTGTGTGTGTGTGTGTGTAAACCAGTGACTTAAAGAACATTTGCATAAAATTCTTTGAATTGATTGATATTGATTATTCAAAGTTATAGTTTCCTCTATAATCTTCTTCCTTCTTTTTAGTATCTTGAAATATTTGTATTTATTGACAATTGTTAAAGCTCAAAATAAAAATGAAAGAAGAAAATAAGAGTGTAAATGTGTGTGTTTGTGGGTATACAATTTAAGAGAGAAAATCAGGCTTTCCAGAGACCTGAATTAGTTGTGTCAAGGCTCTTATTAAAGCAGAATCACCTCTTCTCAGGATGGACAGCTGCTTTGAAATTCTTGGCTGAGACCTGGGTCCCCTCTAAACTTAATTAGCATGCTGATGACCTGCACTTGGGTCCATCTGTCAGGATGGCCTGGTTCCCACTCACAAGACCTTTGGACCTTTCCCTTCAGACATAGATGCTAGGCAACAGCAAGTTCAAATGAACACAGTCCATCGAGCCCTACAAATAGCATTTTTTTTTTTTCAGATAGTTCCTCTGTGGAAGGAATTCTCTGTGTCTTCCCCCCACTTTCTTTTCTGTCAGACTGGTTCAGAGTGGTTCATTAACTCAAACAACTTTCTCTAGTCCAATCTCCCCACCACCCACCACCTACCCCCTCCACCACCAGTCTTTTTGTCTGCTTGGCAAATTGCTACTTGTTCACAGAGAATATCTCCCCAACTCATACCTTTCCAACTCTCATTCCTTAGCTCCTGAAAGAGCTAATGAGCACAGTTCCTTGAATTCTAACATGAAGACATTTGTTACTGAGCTAATGCAAAATGCATTGCATGACTCCTGTCCTGGAGTGCTGAGGGAGCTTCAGTAGGTGGAAAGAAGGCAATACTTTCTTTAGGATGTATGGCAGATTACTTAAAGGTTTGCTTCATATGAAAACATACCATCTTGGGAAAATCATCTGTTACTGAGAGAAATGCTAGGGTGTAATTGTTGACCAGAAGGTTATAAAAAAAATCTTCTAGGTCTAAGGGATTTTGTTTTTAGGTCATTTGAATTGCACACCCTCATTTTGGTTGTTTGCCAGGGGCAAAATATACATGACTAACCACCATGTAGGATTTACTTTGCCTTCTCTCAGGAAAAAAAAAAATGTCTCAGAACCCAAGGGCTGAGATCACAATAATAGATATGTGAGTCATTCCATGGATTCTATTTGGTGATGGACTTAAATAAACCTATACAAAAATATTATTCAAAGCTAACCCTTCTAGTATGGGGTATTATTAGGTACAGTTCCTCATAGGATAATTTTAGAGAGGGTAATCTATATTTAGAGAGATATCATATCACTTTTCATGAAGATACAGAGGGTGAAACTGTCCAGGGGGTGAAAAGAACACACTAGGGTTGGCTCTCAAAGCCAAATTAAAATGCAGGTCAGACAGTTAGCATAGTGTCTCCATTTTATCTTCAGCTCAGTGACTCTGGGATGTACAGAAGAAATAGTTTGCTTTTCTGCCTTCAAAGAGCTTACTGTCTTGTGAGAAATTTGCAACATAAATATATGAATAGACTAAAAATATATATTTTTTATTTTTTTAAAGCAATTGGGGTTAAGTAACTTGCTCAAGGTTACACGGCTAGTCATTTGATTTATGCGTGGGTGCTCATTTTCTGAGGCCGGATCTGATCTCGGGTCATCCCAACTCCGAGGCCGGCGCTCTACTCACTGCGCCACCTAGCCTCCCTTTAGGGCAATTGGGGTTAAGTAACTTGCCCAAGGTTACACGGCTAGGTTTTTGTTTGTATGGATTAAGTGTCTGAGGCCGGCTCCGAACTCAGGTCCTTCTGGCTCCAGGGCCGGCGCTCTATTCACTGCGCCACCTAGCTGCCCCGACTAAAAATATTTTTGAGATTTCTGGTTAGGGGTGTTATGTGAAAAGTCACAAAGAAGCTGAGATTTCCCATTTTCCCCTCAGCATTTATCATCTAAAATAGACATCAAATTGACCAATGACCAAGAAATCCAAAGAGAAATGTTATTAAACTTATTCATGAAGCCCAGGACTATTCTAAAAGACAACTAAGAGTTATGGACACTGGAAGAAGGATCTTTTCAGAGAAGGCAGCATAACCACCAGAAAACAAGCCAAAAGCCTGTATTAACACTCCAATGGAAAAGACCCAAGGGGAATAGAAGCCTGTGACATCCCTCCAAAGAGAGATTTCCAAGACAGGATTCATCTATATATAGGATTCACTCTGGCTTCCCAACTCCTATGTTCTGTGGATAGATACTAGTGATCAGGAAGATAGAGTTTAAGTACCAAGGGGCCGTAGTGAGTATTAGATAAAATCTAATACCTTACTCCCCTAAACAAGAGAAATGTTGGAATGCTATATTGAAAAAGGAAAAAAAAAGAAAAAACAACAACTAAAAATAACTGACCCTGCAAGACTGAGTATATAGTCCTATTGTGAAAAAAAGAATTTTCAAACTGTCCTCATGAAAAGACTTGAGTAGGAACTTTGAAATGAAAACAGAAGAGTCAAGAGAAACCTAGAAAGGTAAATATATTTGAACATTTGAAGGAGATAAGTGACAATGAAGTGCTTAAATTATAATAGGAGAAAAGAGGCAAATATCCCTTCGGAACCCTAATAACTTCAAGGTACTATATTTACTATATCATACTACTATCTATCTCAGAAAAAGAAGGTAAGGAAATAAGCACTGGTAAAGAGAAAGTCAAATTATGTCTATTTGAAAACTATATTACCATTTGCATAGAAGGGAACCAGCCAAAAAAATCAAGTCAATTAATTACTTCAGCAAAAAACCAGGATATGAAACATATCTAGGAAAGAAAAGCACAACATTTTAGCATGGTACTAATAATAAACATGAAGAAAATAAGCAAATAAAAATGCCCTTTAAGAAAAAAAATACTACTAAGTCAACCAAATACCTAATTATACAACTTGAAGTTGATCTACCAAGAAATACAAGAAATTTTCACAGCAGCAAAGGAAAACTTAAATACATGGGACATATTTAATGTTCATAACTAGGTCCCAATAAAATGAAGTTTCCAAACAATTTAGTCTACAGATAACATTCTATCAACAGAATGACCAATTATACAAAATAATAAGAAAATTCATTAGGAGTGGGAGGAAAAGTTATGAGTATGTAAGTATAAGGAAATAATGAAAAATAGGAATAAAGAGGATTAGGGATTACCAATCTCCAATCATATTATGATAGCAACTATCATTACCATCAGATGTAGTTAAATTTTTTTTTTTTTTTTTTAAAAGCAATTGGGGTTAAGTAACTTGCTCAAGGTTACACGGCTAGTCATTATTTATTCGTGGGTGCTCATTTTCTGAGGCCGGATCTGATCTCGGGTCATCCAAACTCCGAGGCCGGCACTCTTACTCACTGCTCCACCTAGTCGCCCCTTTAGGGCAATTGGGGTTAAGTAACTTGCCCAAGGTTACACGGCTAGGTTTTTGTTTGTGCGGATTAAGTGTTGGAGGCCGGCTCCGAACTCAGGTCCTTCTGATTCCAGGGCCGGCGCTCTATTCACTGCGCCACCTAGCCGCCCCCGTAGTTAAATTTTTTAAAAAAGGAACCTTGTTGAATAGATTAGAAGAAACTCTTATGAAAGTATATATTATTCATTATACCAAAGAACATAAACTACTAGGGAAAACATTTTTCATTCAAAAAGAACTAATGAAAAAAATGAGAGGAATTTGACTGAAAAATCATTTTAGGATATCATCTTACTATACTGAAAAGAATTCTGTGTTTTAGATAGAAAATATTAATTTTATTATAAAAAGTTCCATTTATTCTTTAGCTTTTTAACTTTTAAAAATAGATTGTTGTATTTTTGTCAAATATTTATCAGAATTTATCAATATAATAAATGATTTTTGTTTTGTTAATATGTTTATAGTTTTCCCAATTTAACCAACCCAACCCTGCATTCCAGGTATAAATCCAAGTTAGTTATAGAATCAATTCTTTCTAGTATTTTGCTAGTATTTATATTAATTCTCTTTCATTATTAATTAAATATATTGGTTTATAGTTCTTTCTTCATCTTTCCTCAGTTCATGTATTAGGACCAAAATTATTTCAGAGAATGTGTCTGTAGAATACTTTTCCCCATATTTTTGCAAATGCTTAGTATTTGTAGGTAGTTTTCTGAATTTCTGATGGAATTAATTTGTAAATCCATCTGGGCTTGGGGTTTTTCTTTGCTTGAGAGTTTGTTTATAACTTGATCAACTTCTTTTTGTCAGATGGGGTTGATTGATTTCTCTATTATTATTTTAATCTAGATATTTTGTGCTTTTGTAAGTATTCATATATTTCATTGTTTATCTATATTGTCAATATCTATTGGTCCAAAGTTTCTAAAAATGAGTTTCTTCTTCATATGTTGGGATTCCTCTCTTTTTATTTTAGTAATTTGGATTTGTTTTTTCCCCCAACCAAATAAGCTCATGGATTGCATATTTTTAAAATCAAAACCTCAAATTTACTTAAAGATTCAATCAAATATTTTCCCTCAATTTTCTTCATGTCTGCCTTTTCCCCAGAATTTTTAATGTTCTTTTTGAAGCATGACTCATTATTTTTCTAGTTATTTTAATTTTGCAACCAATTTATTGATTCATTGTTATTGATTGATTTTTTTTTGCTTTTTTTTTTTAAAGCAATTGGGGTTAAGTAACTTGCTCAAGGTTACACGGCTAGTCATTATTATTTATGCGTGGGTGCTCATTTTCTGAGGCTGGATCTGATCTCGGGTCATCCCAACTCCGAGGCCGGCGCTCTTACTCACTGCGCCACCTAGCGGCCCCTTTAGGGCAATTGGGGTTAAGTAACTTGCCCAAGGTTACACGGCTAGGTTTTTGTTTGTATGGATTAAGTGTCTGAGGCCGGCTCCGAACTCAGGTCCTTCTGATTCCAGGGCCGGCACTCTATTCACTGCGCCACCTAGCCGCCCCCCCCCCCTTTTTTTTTTTTGGAGGGCAATTGGGGTTATTCCCATGAGTTGCTCAAGAATTCTCTAGGATTAAATTAGTCTCCATTTAACTATGAATATTTTATTCCTAAGGTCCTTTATTTTCTGTAATTTTGGTCATTTTGATCAGTAAAAGCTATGTTTAATATCTCTACCTTCCTGCATTTCTTTGTAAGATTTCTATCCATATAGAATATGGATAGTTTTTGTAAAAGTGTTATGAAATACGTGTAGACCTATCTATTCCCATTCAGTAATCATTGTCAATCTATCATATCTAATTTATCTAAAATTTTACTATGGTCTTTTACTTCTTTCTTGTTTATGTTTTTGCCCGGGTCTAAAATGGCACGTTGTAGTACTCGGCTACTGTAGTTTTGCTATCTATTTGTCCCTATAATTCAATTAACTTTTCCTTTAATTACTTAGATGTTATGTCATTTGATAAATGTGGGTATGTACAAGTATTATTTCATTGCCTATTGTGCCTTTAAGTGTAATGTAGCTTCCTTGTTTTTCTCTTTAACTGTTTGTATTTTTATTGTTGCCTTCTCTGAGATCATGACATCTACTGCTTTTTTTTAAACTTCATCTAATCTAAAAAAATAATATTTAAATTAATAAAGAAATAAAATAAACACTTCATTTTAATTCCATGTGAAATGTTATATTTTAACATTGTTTTTAAGCATAAATAAGTTATATTTTGTCCAACATTTTTCTGTATCTATTGATATAGTCATTTGATTTTTATTGTTTTTTAAATTAATATTGTCAACTATTCTTATAGTTTTCTTTTTTTTTTTGATAAAATTTTTTACTAATTTGTTTGTTTACTTTTAGTTTA
Organism: Gymnobelideus leadbeateri; assembly: GCA_011680675.1. Lineage (NCBI taxonomy): Eukaryota > Metazoa > Chordata > Mammalia > Diprotodontia > Petauridae > Gymnobelideus > Gymnobelideus leadbeateri. Next base: position 21,999 of record WOXC01000137.1, on the reverse strand, counting down.
CAAGATTCAGTTCCACATTCCCTGGAGTTTCAAATTTTCTCCCCCTCGGTCCCCCCTTCACCCTCAATTGTGGAATTTAATCAAGTATAGGATCTGCAAATACTTTCACCTTAGACATTAGTCAGGTTGTAAAGAAGAATTGTAACAATGGGAAAGGATTGTAACAATGGGAATGAGGTAGCAAATCCAAGCAAGAAAAAGAAAGAGAGCAGGTATTTTACTTCAGTCCGTATCCAGACTCTGTTGTTTCTAGTTCTTTCTCAGAATGTAGACATCTCTCTCCATCATGAGTCTTTTGGAGTTGTCTTATAGCCTTGCATTGCTGAGAAGACTCCAGTCTATCAAAGTTGGTCATTACACATAGGTTGTGTCTGTAATTGTGTGCAGATTTCTCCCGGTTCTGCTCTTCTCACTCAGCATCAGTTTGTATAAGTCTGTCCAGGTAAATATGAAGTCTGTTGGCTGCTCATTTCTTATAGCACTGTAATATTCTATTACATTCATATACCACAACTTGTTTAGCCACTCCCCAAGTGATGGGCATCCTCTTGATTTCCAGTTCTTTGCCACTACAAAAAGAGCTGCTAAAAATAATTTTGTACATACAGGTCTTCTATATATAGTTTTCTTAATGTTAAAATAATCTCACATTCCTGGTATAAATTCTGTATAAGCACAGCAACTGATATTTTGAATTGGTTGCTGTAGTGTGTAGCCTCTTTGCTAATCTTATATTCAACTAACTAAATTTTTTTTTGCAAAAATAAAGAAAAAAAAGGCACCCTATAAAACTCCATCTGCAAAACAAATAAATCCTGACACCTAAACAGAGAAAAAATAAAGCAAACAAAAAATACCTCAGACCAATATCCCTAATGATCATTGGTAAAAAAAATGTTGACCATTATGCTGTGTAATCTTGGAGGTGAAGGTCACATTTTTGTCAACTGCCCCAAATTAAGTTATAATAAAAGTGTACCAGCTTCAATATCATTAAATGAAAGGCAAATAAAACAATTGAATTGGTAACTTCTGCCCAAAGAAATTCAAGGCCTTTAAGGGGGAAAACAAAACAAAACTAGACAAAAGGAATAAAAAAGGAGTAAAGAAATAAAAAGTTGACTTTTTTGCGGGTTACTTGCATAAAATGTGTAGGGAAGTATCACATATATGAAACCTGTGCTTGTGCTATAGAAGCCAACAAGAGTTGGAGAGCTGAAAAAAGAGAGTAAGAATATTTTTCAACAAGTCATATTATTGTGCTAAGTGTTGGCAATACAAAGACAACAACAGTGACAAGACAATGTCTGCTCTCAAGGAGCTCATGATCTGATATGGAATACAACATGTAAATAACTATATATAAATGGTCTCTGTGTATATGTGTATATACATACACACATATTATATATGTATATGTGTGTGTGCACATGTATGTATGTATGTCTATGTGTTTATGTATCAGTCTATTAAGGGGGACTGAGAAAGGCAGGATTTTAGGTGAAGGCATCAAGGAAATGGAAATATGGAAGGAAAGAATTTGAGACATGGGAGACAATGCATGCAGAGAGTTGAGAAATCCTCTTTTTTTTGAAGCAAGAGGTTATAGGGAACCATGAGCTTTTATTGAAAAGGGTTGGGCATGTTTGTGATATTATTATACCTGTGCTTTAGGAAGATCAGATTGATATCTCAGGGATGGATAGTTTGTCTTTTCATTTCTTGGTAGCTTGGAAAAATGATGAACTGTTAAGTAGACAAGGGGAACCACTGAGAAGTCCACTTCTGGTCAGGGAAGTAGAGAGCAGGAAAGGAGAACTCCTTGGGATTCTGGCTTTGTCCCATAGTTCAGACTGTGATGATTTCTAAATAACCCTTAAGTCATATAAACATCAAGTAACATTTATACATCATCCATCTTCATATTGCCTAATTGCTAGAAGGAGTAGCAATGTTCATTGGAGGGCAAAGCAAGCACACTAGCACAAAAGCCAAATTCTACCCTTCCCATATTTTCTTCTACCACAGGGGTAGTGGGAAAATGATTGATCGTGTGGCCCTAAAATATCCCATCTGGGGCTTTAGTGTTTCTATTTCCCTAGCTCCAGATTCTTGAAGAGCCACAGCTAAACAGAATTGTCAGTGAGGTTATTTCTGTCCATAGTTCCTTTTGATTTGAAGGGAGATCAGGGAAATTTTCACTTGCCTCTCAGGGAGATGATTTTCCCTGAAGCTTGCCCCATTGGGCTTTTCAAGATATAAGAGAGCTCTGAGGTCTTCAGTATGTCTGTTGCTCATTCCAACATAAATTTTAAACTTTTTTCAGTTAATTAACAATAAAGATATAAAGGTAGAAAGCAAGTAAGAGATGACAAAATGGATGATAGAATCGAGACACAAAAATAATTCAACCGACTGGAATGTTGTGCCAAAATTGAAAGGTTAAATTTTGTTTGAAATACATTTTTATTCCATGCCTTTTTTTATATCACCTACATTTCCTAATGTATTCCTTCCCTTTTCTCTTCTGCTCTCAGAGAGAAATCCCTTATGGCAAAGATTTTAAAAACAGAAAAAATGTTTAGCCCTACTCAACATATTGAAAAAAATCTAACAATACGTACTGATTTTCACTCTTAATCTTTAACCTCCACATACCTCCTATTCAGGGTCACATTTGGTAAATATGTTTTGCAGCATTCAGTTTCAATTGTTTTTTTCTTTTTCTTTAAATTGTAATTTCTATTGTGCATATTGTTTTCCTTATTCTGCTTGATTCTCTTTGCATCATTTCATATAAATCCTCCCATGTTTCTTTGGATTCATATATTTGTCATTTTTACAACACCATAATCTTCCATTATATTCTATTATGTTCATTAACCACAATGAATTTCAGATTAGTGGATCTGTTAGAGTAAAGGTTGTGAAGAGGAAAAGGGTGATAAGGGTAGGGAAGGGTAAGAGGTTCTGCCAGGGACCCACCCTGGCATCCAGTCTGGAAGGAATTCACAAGGCTCAAGCAAACTTTGAAGCCAAAATTGTAAAGTTTATTGTTACGCTGCACAAGGACAGCGGGCTAGATTCTTATGGAACCTGCAAACCTAAAGAAAACACAGGCATAGTTTTAAGGAGTCAAGACAGTAAATCAGGTGTCAATTATGCTAACTAGGTGAGTAAGGGTGGGATCAGGGAGGAGTTAAGGAGTGGTCAGTGCTTAAAGGACCATGCACTTTTAATATCAACTGCGCAGGAGTATTGCCCATGATTCACTGGGAAATAGCCGAAAGGGGGGGATTCCCGGAGGTGTGGTTTTAGGCCTGACACTTCACTAAAGTCAATCCTCGGTCATGGCTACTAAGGAGTGCCCAGTCTGCCACCCCATCAATGTCAAGTTTGACAAGATAGATGTTGGGAACCAAGGCCATCAGAGACACAGTGTGGGTATAATTGGCTAAGGAGTTACCCTATAGATAGGGTACTGAAGAATTCATGGTGCACCTGGCCACTCTAACTAAGGGAGATCACATTTGCCTAAGCTAAAAATGTTTATAGATAGTTTTGTGAAGGATTCATAGGTAGCTTATTATTTCAAGCAGAGATAAACAGTTCACGAGTTGTTGCTAGGCAGAGTGCTGGCAGGGGGAAGGGGCAGAGTTAAAGCTTTGAGACTGGGGGCGGGGAGTGTGATTTTACAGACTGCTTTTACAAATTGATTTTACAGACACAGATCCCAAAGCACCCCATTTACAAACTGATATTACAGATTGATATTATAAACTGATGTTACAAACATATATACATCCCAAGGACCCCATCAGTTGGATAATCTCTTTCTCAAGCTGCAGCAAGGAGGATTCCTGTGTAGCTCAACTCAGTTTGTGCTGAGTTCATATTTGCTTCCCCTTCTCCAGTGGTTGCAGATGAACCCTACTAAGCCATACCTGCTTTAGGAATTATCCTTAAGGTCTACCTCTGTCTATAGAAGTGTGTGTGTGTATGAGTGTGTGTGTGTGTGTGTGTGTGTGTGTGTGTGTGTGTGAACTCTACCTCTGTCTATAGATGTGTGTATATGTGTGCATGTGTGTGTGCATTTTCCAGTGCAGGAAATGCAGTTGTCAGCCAGTAACTGTAATTAAACATCCTTCAAAGAAATTAGAACATAGCCTAATGTACCTAGGCTTAAAAGTATGCAAACAGACTCATTTCATTGAGTATGACAGATTGTGTATGCAGTTTTGGTTTAAGATGACACTTTGTTGAATACCTGGTTTCTTTGAATTCTAGCTAGTCTTCAGACTGTTCTGACTGCCTGACCCTTAGGGCTCATAAATGCTTTATTGCTGAACTATTCTTCTGGTCTCAGGACATGACGCCTGCCTCAGGCCTTTATTTGATTTATATTTCATGATCACTACTCTAGTTACAGATCTTCTTTATCTCTCTGAACTGCCTTTTACCTCTTACCCCTTCATGAACTTTTCTGGTCTAGCTAAACTGACATTCTTGCTGTTCTTCACACATTGCATCCTTTTCCCCATCTTGGTGACTCTGCACCAGCTCCCCTCATGCCTAGAATGTATTCCCTCATCCCCTCCACTTTTTACAACCTCCGGCTTCCTTCTAAACTCAAATACTGCTTCTGATATGAGGCCTTACCTGATTGCCTCTTTCCCCTTGGCTAGCCTAGCCCTCCAAATCACCTTTTATTTATTTTACCTCTATGGGAGTTCCCTATATCAATTAAAGTACAGGTCCAGACTCTATCTTATTATCATATATTGTTTATAATGAGTTATATACATCTTGTTTCCCTTGACAAAATGTAAACTCCTGAAAGATAGAGATTTTTCCTTTATTCCCCCCCCCCCCCCCCATTTATCTCTCTTCTTTGACTCTTTGTACACCTTGGAAGTTTTGACTCCACCTTTAGCTCCCTTTACTCTGAGAAGTGAGTGAGCTTTTTGGTTCAGCTTTCTGAGCCCTAGGCCTCCTTGTCACTTTCTGCATGCTTTTCACTCCCCTTCTCGTTTCTCCTGATGTGTTGCCTTCCTAGGATGTAAATTCCATGAGAGTAGTTACAGTTTTGCTTTTTCCAATTTTTATGCTTAGGTTTTTTTGTTTCTTTTTTCCACCCAAATTTTATTCAATATGAAACATATCTCTACAGTTTTTATTGAGGGAGTTGACCACATCCACAACCAAATCTACCTCTAAAATGGAATTCTGTTGCTGACCTGGCCTCAGCCTTGGCCTGCTTATCAGCACCAGGGGGATCAGCATTTCATCTGTATGTGTCTTTGTCAGCTTTACACCAAGTAAGCTGCGACCTTTAGGCCTTGGTCTTCCTGTCTCAGAAGGACTTCTTCAGAGTGTGGGAGGCACAATCTCAGAGGGCAGGTGAGGGCAATCCAGGAGGTACTGAATGTCCCATTGTTGAGGTACCAGTAGAAATGTCTCCCTGTGAACTGCTCCTTTACATAGCCACGGGACTTTAGAGAATGCATGGCTTTTATGACTTGGAGATTGGGCACATTCTTGTCTGCCAGCTCAGAGTGTTTTGGCATGTGGACATCCTTCTTGGCTACCATTACTCCCTTCTTAAAAAGAAGTTCATCGGTAGCTATTTGATTCTTCTTGGGCATCAATACACTGTGACTGGCAGGAACCCAGGATAGAAAGGTATATTCCCAGTTCTTACCACAGTGCCCAGCACATAGTAAGTGATGGTTGCTCTTGTTCAGTCATTCAAACATGTCTGACTCTTTATGACCCCATGGAAAAGGTAGCATGTCGGACCCTTCTATCCTCCACTATCTCCCAAAGTCCATCCAAGCTTGTGCTCATTGCTTCCATGACACTATCTCTCCGTCTTATCCTCTGCTGTCCCCTTCTCCTTTTGCTTTCAATCTTTCCCCAAATCAGTCTTTTCCAAGAAGTCCTGCCTTTGCATTATGTGGCCAAAGTATTTAAGCTTCAGGTTCAGTATCTGACCTTCCATTGAGTAGTCTAAATTAATTTCTCTAAGTATTGACTGATTTGATCTTGCTGTTCCAGTGACTCTCAAAGTCTCTAGCACCACAATTTGAAAGCATTGATTCCGTGTCTCAGCTTTCATTATAGTCCAACTGTCACAGCCACATATTACTGCTAGAAAAACCATATCTTTGATTACATAGACCTTTGCTGGCAATGTGAAATCTCTGCTTTTTGGTCTGCTGTCCAGACTTGACATAGTTTTCCTTCCATCAAACAAGTGTCTTTTAATTTCATGGTTACAAGTTAGTGATTATAAAATCACTGCTTCCATCAGTGCTTCCATTTTTTCATCCTTTATTTTCCAGGAAGTGATGAGAATAGTTGCCAAGATCTTAGGTTGTTTTTTTTTTTTTTTGATGTTAAGCTGCAAACCAGATTTTATACACTCTTTTCATCATGAGGTTTCTTAATTCTTCACTTTCTGCCATCAGAGTGGTATAATCTGCATATCTGAGATTGTTGATATTTCTCACAGCAACCTTAATTTGTGATTTTTATTCATCCAGTCTTGCATTTTACATTCTGTACTCCACATATAAGTTAAATAAATAAAATGAAAATATACAGCCGTATCATTTTACTTTTCCAATCTTAAACTAATCAGTTGTTTGGTTCTAATTTTTGCTTCTTGGCCTGCATTCAGGTTCCTCAGGAGGCAAGTAAGATGACCTGGCTCTCTTATCTTTGAGGACTTGCCACATTTTGTTGTGGTTCACACTGTCAAAGTCTTTAGTGTAGTCAATGAAACAGAAGTAAATGTTTTTCTGGAACTCCCTTGCTTTCTCCACATTCCAGGGAATATTGGCAATTTGGTCTCTAATTCCTCTGCCTCTATGAAAACCAGCCTGCTTTTCTGATAATTCTTTTTTTTTTTTTTAAGCGATTGGGGTTAAGTAACTTGCTCAAGGTTACATGGTTAGTCATTATTTATGCGTGGGTGTTCATTTTCTGAGGCCGGATTCAATCTCGGGTCATCCCAACTCCGAGGCCGGCGCTCTTACTCACTGCGCCACCTAGCCGCCCCCTGATAATTCTTTATTCACATATGGCTGAAGACTAGCTTGCAGAATCTTAAGCATAGTCTTGCTGGCATGTGAAATAAGCACAATTGTTCAATAAATTTGAACGTTCCTTGGCATTACCCTTCTTTATAACTGGGAATTAAACTGATCTTTTCCAATTCAGAGGCCATTATTTTAGAAGTTAATTAAAGAAATTAATTTAGATTATTCACTGGAAGGTCAGATACTAAAGCTGACCTTTAAATACTATGGACACATAATGCTAAGGCACTTCTTCGAAAAGCCTTTGATTTTGGGAAAGATTGAAAGCAAAAGGAAAAGGGGACAGCAGAGGATGAGATGGAGAGATAGTGTCATGGAAGCAATGAGGGCAAGTGTGGGTGGACTTTGTGAGATAGTAGAGGATAGAAGGGCCTGGCATATTATAGTCCATGGAGTCATGAAGAGTCAGATGTGATTGAATGACTGAACAACAACAACCATCACTTACTATGTGCTTGGCATTATGCTAAGAACTAGGCATACACCTTTCTATCATGGGCTTTCTCTAGAATAGCACCTGCCACAGCTGCCCAAGAAGATGCCCAAGGCTGAGGCTGGGGCTGACCTAGCCCTTACTCTTCATGCGCTGAGAGAGAACCAGGGAGATGGGGAGTAAGCAAATGGGTGGGGTTGGTAAGTAGTATAGTACCTTGAACAAATTTAAATGATTTGAAAATAGTATACAGATACTTCCTATTCTATACTTCATGGGAGTGATCTTTCCTTCAGTGCATGTTATTACCCATCCATGCTTTCTGTTCCTGTATGATTTTTGTCAGTGCCTATTTACAATTTTTCCATAGAGGATCTTGAGGATCAAGGCAGTAGAGGTCCTTAGGACACTGAATTCTTTTGTGTGTGTGTGTGTGTGTGTGTGTGTGTGTGCCAAAGCTTTGTTCAAAGTTTCCATGTATTATCCATGCCTGACTTTTGATACATGACAGATTCATCTCTTTCCCCTTTTCTGATCACATTTCCTTGAAGAAATAATTTGTGGCATTTCTTAAAGATAAATTATTGGTAACATGCCACATTCAACTCATACCCACTAAGCATCTCTCTACTGCTCTAGGAGTTATCTTTAATTTTGAACGAGGGTTATAGTGATTAATAATTCACTGCCAAAGAGTATCACTAGGAGAATACTGGAACTAAAAAGGATGTTTTTGTCTTTGTGGTTTTTTTTATGCTAGTTTGCTGTTAGCATTGTAAGAGTCCCTGATTCACCCAAGAAGAAACCTGGAGAGCCTTCTAAAGTTTATTATCTTTCTATTTAGAATTCTCCCTGAAGAAGTTCTATAACTATGTGTATCAGCTTTCAAAGCAGGGAGTGAGAAAAGCCCTCTTTTCCCAAGCTCTTGTACCAACTCTGCCATTGACCCAGGCATATACTGTTGAGTTATCATCCTTTCAGCCAATGATGAGAGTCTTAAACCCATGATTTAGGCTTGAACCCTGAGTTACAAAGTGAAGAATTACTATTTAAACATCTCTAAAATTCTTATAGAATTTATCGAATTGACTTCCTTTAATTTATTCAGTAGTTAATGAACCTTTTATTTCAAGGGTTTATTAGTAGGTAAAAACAAGCTATTTGATGTAAAGCATTTACCAATTGGGGAAATTTATTTTTTGTTTCACAGAGGTTAAACTTAACCAACCACCATTCAATAGTGACCTCTGCCCAGGAAACTGTCTTCCTATTTCTACTGAAATATCAAATGAGTTTCCATAATCAACACACAATAAACACATTGAAATTTTATTAAATGAAAAGCTGTGGTATGCTGTAGAAAATTATTTGCAAAAGCCTACCTTTTCTTTTCTTTCATACATCCTTTCCTCTTCTTTATATATCATATTGCAATGATCCAGGTTAGTTGTGTCTCTTGCCAAGCAAGATTGTCACTTAATGCTTGAATGCTTAAAGAGAACAAAGTAAAGAACAGATTGGGATTCATTGTTAGGTTCTAGATCAGGGATGGGTAACCTGCAGGCTTGAGGCTGCATATGGCCTTCTAAGTTCTCAAGTGTAGCTCTTTGACTGAATCCAAATTTCAAAGAACAAATCCCTTTAGGAAAAGGATTTGTTCTGCAAAACTTGAACTCAGTCAAAATGTTGCCTCCAAGGACCTAGAGGGTCACATGTGCCCTGTTCTAGATCAATAGAAGCTACTCACTTGGAGAAGGAAGCCCTAATATCAGAAGCAGGAAGGAAAGAATTGAGGTGAGGTTTCAATTTTATTTTTTTTTGAAAATAGTTCTGGTAGATATTCCCCTTCTCTATGCAATTGAATACATGAATGAAACTGCAGTAGAGAGATATTTCAATAGGCAAGTGTCTATTCATCTGGATGTAATATATCTTCATAAGGGAAAGCCTTTTACCTTTACCTAGCTGCCCTCATTTAGAATGAACTCCATCAGGCCTCCAGAAACCTCATCATCAGGAAGAATTGAATCAGCCCTGGTACTAACATCTCATTGGTACTCTCAGCTTTCTATGCCCTTCTCATTGGAAGGCAGAACAAACATCTTCCTACAGTCTCCATTTAAAGAGAACTCCCATGCTAGCCATTTCTTCAGTTCCCAAATGGCTGCACCTTTTTGTACTGGACCTTATCACCTTAACCCTTGCCACCCCCTCCTTTCCTTGTGAGAAAAAAGAAAGAAAAAGGTTAGCAAAACTAATTCAACTATGTGTTGAAAGCAAACACTTCTTCTATACCCCTAGTCTCCCACCTATTTACTGAGAGGAGGATATGTGCTTCATTATCAATTCCCAGAATTCACTTATTATAGTTGATCAGAATTTGATTGCTTCATTAGTTGCATTCATTATCGCTTATATTATTTTAATCATTTTGTATATTGTTCTCTTAGTTCTGCTTTCTTCACTGTGCATTAGATCATAGAGGTAGGCCCATGATTTCTTGAATTCTTCACATTTGTTGTTTCTCAGAATGTAATAATATTCTACCACTTTCATGTATCTCAATTGTTAATCTATTCCTGAATTGTTGGGCACTCATTTTGTTTCTAGTTTATGTGTTACCACAAAAAGTGCTTCACATATATATATATATATATATTTCATTATATATAACTCCTTTCTTTCTGTTATTTATCTTCTTTTTATTTATATTTATTTACTTATTTTTGCTTTTTGGAGGGCTATTGGGGTTGACTTGCCCAATATCACAAGTCTAGTTTTTGTGTTAAGTGTCTGAGGCTGGATTTGAACTCAGGTACTCCTGACTCCAGGGCCAGTGCTCTATTCATTTCGCCACCTAGCTGCTCCTGTCATTAATCTTCTTGAGGTAATTGTCTTGTAATAGGATCTCTAAGTCAAAGTGTATAAACAGGTTAGTGACTCTTTTAACATAATTCTAAATAGTTTACTTAATAGTCAAATCAGCAAATCTACCAACTATTTTATTTTTTGTGCTTGTTTTTACACACCCCTCCAAATGAACTATTTCCATTATTTATCAACTTTTCATTCATCCTGGAACTGAAAGCCTGAGAGTTGTTTTAACTTGAATTTCTCTTATTAGTAACCTGTAACTTTTCTTTTGATGTGCTTGTTTACCATTTTTATTTCTTTTGAAAACTGTTTAGAACATTTTTTCACTAATCTGTTGGGGAATGCTTCTTACTTATATTTGTTCCAGTTGTCTCTATGTGAGACTTTTAGTGCAAATAATTGGTGCAAAAATATTTTACTAATAACTTCTTTTCCCAACTATATTGGTATGATTCTTAATTGTGATATTTACAATTTAGATGTTTAAATTCAGCTTTCTTGAATTGTGACTACCAGAGTCTGCCAAAAAGACCTCTACTTACCTTGCCTAAGTAGGAGGTCTTTACAGGTCCGTATCTAGTGAAGTCCAACTACATTGATTCAATTTGGGCAGACAAGTACCATGGCTTTCATATTTTTTATTGCTCTCCCCCTCACAATGCCTACCTAGCAAAGTACCTTGTTAGCCATAGGTGCTCAGAAAATACTCATTGAATGTAGATTTCTTGCTGTTTCCTTTATATTCTTCCCGGGGAGTACAGCTATTTACATTTTATAATGTGTTGTTCTTGGCATATAACCTTGGTTTAAAGGGTATGAAATTTGAGTTGTTTTTCTAGTAATATCAAGGATAAATTCTCATTGGTTCATTGGTACTCCTTTGCCTTTAACTTGTGACCAGTGGTACACATTTTCATGAATATCACCTAGAGTTTGCAGATACTTGAATGGACTTATTTTGTATGGCTCTAGGGGATTATGCCTTATGGTAATCATTTCATTGTACTTTCTTGTACAAAATGGATTAGATTAGTAGGTACTTAACACATAGCAACATCCTGTCATGTGTTCTAATCAATAAATGAGTGAGAAGAGGTATTAGAGATGATTCAATCCAATTTCCTACCTTTTGCAGGTATCTCTATTGTGTTATTCTTGGTTATATAGGACCATATGGGACATTTTTAGGGATGGGGAACTCATTAGTTCACAAATCAACTCATTTAATTTTAAGACATCTCTAAAGTTCTTTTATACAGACAATCAACAAAACAAAAAGTCAAGCCCTGGTTTTTAGTATTTTCTGATTTCATCGATATACATACCCATATTAAAAATTTAACTGTTAACTCAGAGAGGTGACTCTAGCATATCCCTATGTTTGTCCTATCCTGGCATTGTGGTAAATCATTTGAATGTATACCCCTATCAGTATGAGGAATCTTGGTATTTATTTTGCTTTAATGTTTGATTAAATGTCTTTTGGTTTCAATGAAGCTTCCTTTAATTGGCCAAAATAAAATATTTTATTGTGACTTCATAAATTATGGTTTTGCACTGATATTGATATACTAGGTGTCTTGAACCTCAGGTAGCTTTCTGGGGGCAGTATATCCAAAGAGGCTATGAGAACAACACTCAAAATAATAGATCTTCCAAGTGTAATGTCATGGAGAAAGATCAGTGGTTCTGAATGCTTAGGAAATTGTTCTGGACTCAGTTATTAGGAATATCAGTATTGATGCATTATTGGCTTGGCAGAAAGACTATCCAGAATTTTTGGTGTGAATTTGTAATGTATGGGGGACCTGATGCCCAGAAAGTGGAAACAAAAAAAGAATTGATTTTGTCCTTAAAATCCAATCATCTTCTAAACATTCCTATGTCGTTTCCTCATCGGTAAAATGAGCTGGAAAAGGAAACGATTCTAGTATCTTTGCCAAAAAAATTTGAAGATGGAGTCACAGACTCAGACATGATTGAAATTACCAAAGAACACCGTATTTATTGATGTTATCACTAGTTTTGTAGTCTTTCAGGTTTGCAACCTCAGTGTTATCCTTGACTCCTCAATTTCTTTCATCCTATGTATCTGGTTAGTTGCCAGATCTTGTCATTTCTTTGTCTACAACATCTTCTAATGCTTCACTCCATTAAAAAATTACCACTTTCATTCTGTCCAGGTTTATAAATTTGGCATTGTAACTGACTTCCCACTCAATTATTTTCTTCAAGTTTTAAGATGGAGTTTACATGGAGCCTTTCTTGATTCTATTTACTCACTTCTATCCCTACTACTCCTGTCCTTCCTCCCTTGTATTTATATTGTATCTTTTCTATATATATATATATATATATATATATATATATATATATATATGTTGTCAACATAAAGAATGTAAGTTCACTCAGGAAAGGGACTATTTTCTTTTTCTTTTTTTTTCTGTCTCTAGTGCCTACACAGTGACTGGAACATAGTAGATATTAAATAAATGCTTGTCAATTGAGCTGGGATTGGGGTATATCCCATATTCAATAATTCACCAAGTTGAGTATCTCCTGAGTTCAGTAGCATACAAGTTTGTGTGTGTGTGTGTGTAATCTGATATGCTTTGAAATAATAAGAAATGAGGAATTTGCTTTGTAGGTGAGACCCCCTGAGATTACAATTGTTTCTTTTCATTTGCATATAATCTCATTTTGATATTAGAGTTACACATTTGAATAAATGCTTGATAAGTTGAGCTGCTAAGCTATAAGATCAGATTTGTACTAGGTATTGTCATTGAAGAGACTGTCTTTTTTAAAAAATATTCATTTTGAACTTAAATACAAAAAGACAAAAACAAGAACATTTCCATGTACATAGCACAACATAAATAGAAGATTCAATATAAAACCATGAATTTCCATCCTTATTTTTTTGAAAACTATATAATAAATACTACACCTCATTTTCAAAGCTACACTGATTTTCTGTGCTTCCTTTTAAGTTTTCTTTTGTTCTCTGCTACATGCTTTTCAATTTTTTCCCTTCCCTCTCCACCCTGCCCTAGAGGTTTCCAATAAACACAAAAATGTATGTGTATACACACACAGCCATATAGACATATGTATGTTTATATATATGCATATATTTAGTCATATATATACACACTTTTTAGTCATATATATATATATATATATATATACACTTTCATTTATCAGCTCGTTCTCTGGACGTGAACAGCATCTTTCTTCATAAGAACTTTGCAGTTGATTTGAGTTTTTATAATACTCAAAATGACTTAGTCATTCCAAGTTGTTCTTAGAACATTATTGCTGTTACTGGGTACAATATTCTCTTGGGTCTGCTTATTTCACTCTTCATTACTTCATGCAAGTCTTTCCATATTTTTATTTCTAAAACCAGCCAGCTCAGCATTTCTTAAAGCACAGTAGAATTCCATCAGAGGTGATTGTCTTTCCAGAGAATCAGCATCTCCCCAATAGGGAGGATATTGTTAGCAAGTTGCTAACTTGAGTGCTCATGAAAGATATGCTAAAATGCATATACTTTTGCCTCAGATATTCTATTACACAAAAGAGGTTAAAGACAGAAAGAAGATATACAAAATTATTCATGGCAGCATTATCTTTTTTTTGTGGTATACAAGAACTGGAAGCAAAATGACTGCTTATCCATTGTGTAATAGTTGACCAAACTGTGGTACATGAATGTAATAGAATATCATTATAATATAAGAAATAACAGATATGAAGAATTCAGAGAAATACAGGAAGACTTACTTTATGAGTAAGTGAAAATGCAGAATGAAGAAAACAATAGCTATAAAACCCTATGGTAACTGCAAAGAACAATAAACAAACATAAAATTATGGAATTATGATATTAAAGATTGGCCATGAAGAAAAACTGAGAAAAATATTTTTTAATTTTTTAATTGAAGAGGTGGGTAACTATGAATATGAAATGTTCCATATTCCATCAGACATTGCCAACATATTGGTTCATTTTACTGTACTATTGTGTTCTTATCTTTTTCACGTTTTATTGGAGGAAAACTACATGTACATATATAGGTATAGTAAGGCTCCAGACTTCCCTTTTTGAACTCCACTGACACTGGAAGGTTGGACTTCAAAAGAATGGTTATATTCTTTTAGGGTCCTTGTCAAAAGTTTGGATTGTTGATTCTCCCATCCCCCAATGCTATAGTTCAAGAGCCTAATTGTTATTATTTCCACTATGATTAGCTGTTGATATTAGTCAGCTGGATTTAATTAAGTTTTAGAAAGGGGTGTATACTCAGGTGGTATACTACAAAAAGCTAATATAAAACCACTGAAAAGTCTGTGACACATTTTACTACCAGTGCATATAGAGTCCAGGGAAAAAAGCAGATTAGAGTTAGGGAATATATATGGAAAAGGTGTAACTCTTAGTTCCTAGAAGTCACTTTACAGGAGTCCTCAAGATATTTCCATTATTTATGATAAATTTTCTCTTCCTTCCTTCCTTCTTTTCTCTTCTTCTTCTTCTTCTTCTTCTTCTTCTTCTTCTTCTTCTTCTTCTTCTTCTTCTTCTTCTTCTTCTTCTTCTTCTTCTTCTTCTTCTTCTTCTTCTTCTTCTTCCTCTTCTCTTCTCTTCTGTCTCTCTCTCTCTCTCTCTCTCTCTCTTCCCCTCTCTCCCTCAGCTGCTCACAAAAGAGACAGAGGCATCCTCCTCTACTCCCAAACAGTTTGTCCTTAACCATTTGACTGTAATGCTCTCTTACCTTGCTGTTTACTGGAATGACAGATTTAACGAAGTTAATTGTTTTATATAGATCCCAGGGTATGAACAAATTTCTCAGTCAATTCAAATATATTTCATGCCATACCTAGGGAAGTATTCATCTGGTGAACAATTGAAATGTGCTCCCATATAATAAATATGTTAAGTGGAGTGGTGTAATTTGATGCTCCTACAATTATATAATTATATACAATGTAAGTAGATGGTAAATTTTTTATGGGGAATGGTGAAGGGCATTAGCTGTAAAATAGAGTAAATATCAGTAAAGACTTAATTTACCACCTGGAACTTGAGCTGGATACTAAAGAAAAGAAAGACTTTTCTAAGTTGGACCATAGGAATGTATTCCAGTCATGGGAAACATCCATAGAAAAGGCATAAAGATGAACAATAGACTGACATGTTTGAGCAAGAAGTCTCCTTGGTTGAATTATAGTCTTTGAAAGGGTAAATGTATAAAAAATAGGGAAAGGTATATGAGAGCTTGGTTGTAAGGACTTTAAATGCCAAAGAGGAGAGTTTCTATACTATGGTCCCTAAATTCTGCTTATCTTTCCATAATAGCCATTCCCATAAATTGTGAGCACATGCAAATTGTCTAACAGAATGTCCAAATGGATTTCCATTGGAATATAACAGAAATACTTTGTTGGCAGTCACCTCATAGTATGCTAAACAGAATGTGACTCAGTTAATTAAATAGACTAGGATGTAAAGGGGGAAATTTTGAAGAAATTTTGAAGGGGGAAATACTTTGAAGAGAAGGAAGAAAGAAGAGAAACTGAGGGCGGCAAATAACAGTTTGAAAAAGAAAAGACAATCAGACACCTCAGAATTGTAATCACTTTCTATTCTAGGGATGACTTCTGAAAGAACTTTATTAATTCTTTCTGCCCATGTGAAGAAGCAAGAAAATAAAAGCAATCGTGTATGAAATCACAAAGTTAATTCTCTATACATCATATCATATTTTCTCACTGAAACATTTGAAGAATTTCAGCAGGCTCTTGTTTGATTGGACTTACTTGTTTATCTGCAGAGAAAGCTAAACTTTTACATTTTCCTTATTCATTCAATACGTTATTCTCCAAAACAAAGAAGCAGGGATGTTACTCTGCCATTGCTGTGCTTCACAAATCCATTCAGGCCAGTGGGTCATAATTTCCTTTGCTCCATTTGCTCAGTGATTCCCCAGTGTTACAAGACTGTAATGTTTGAAATGGATCACCTTGATGGAGCTCTCCATCACCCTGAAGCAAAGTTTTCTACCTACAAGATGGATACTTTATTCATGTGCTTTTTCCAATTGGTTTAGACTTAAAAAATCACTGACATGTTTTGTGCAACATAGGTGGTATTCATGAATTTATTAGCAGACTCAGAATTGATTCTTTTGATAGCATATTGAATAAAGATGAAACCCTCTCACTAAAAAGTTGGATTGACACCAGCTTAGTCTGTGACCTACATTATCCAAAGGAAATTGAGTGACTAAGTTGAGTGATTCTCCATTTCTTAGAAATGTAGAAAAAGTATGTGGATAATTCCAGTCAAACAACTCTATGGGGATTTCAATCTATTTGAAATACTAGGAAAACTTGCTTCATTTTTAACTTTACCTTGAATCAATAGTCAACATTTATGCTTTCTAACATATTCTGTCTGAACCATTTAACTCATCTGGTACAGGCAAAATGGTACTTCATAAGAGCTAGACAATGAATTACAAAAGTACTGTAGTCATATTTAATGAATATTTACTGTATACAGAGCACTGAACTGGGCCTTTTTGTGGAATAGCAAAGGATTTGGAGCCTTGGTTAATGTTATTTCCAAGAAAGATGCTGTGTGTGGGAACACATCAAATAAGATACTGTATACAAAAAGCTTTGAAAGTCTTAAAATACTGTGATTCAACAAGGCCATTTTGCAGCTGTTCCTTTTCCCCTCAAGTTCTACCCACCCCTCTCACTCTAAAAACCTCAGTATTTGACTTTTTGCCTGCACTGGCAGAGGCAAAGTATTTAGGACTAGGAAAGTGGTAGCTTTGCTATATTCTTACATGGTCAGAACATGTCTAATTGTGGGTTTCACATTTAGGAAGGACATTGATATGTTGAAGAGTAACTAGAGGAGGGCAAAATTGTGAAAGAGTGACATATAAAGGGGACCAAAAGGAACTGGGTATGTTCAACCTTCAGAAAGTGAGATTTGGTTAGGGGATGATGGCAAATGCTGTCACTGGTGGAACATTTGAGTTATGTAGCTCTAAGTTGAAGAAGGGCTAAAGAATTGTCATGTACCAATATTTTGAGCCTTCTGTGAGACTTTATCATCCTGTGATTCCATAATATTTTTATCAGCCTTTTAAGAAGGTACAGTAGATGTTACTGTTTTACAAAAAAGTTTTAAATTTGAAAAATAAAAGTACAGATGGCACCCAGATGATACATATCTCAAAGATAAAAAACACTTTTCAAAGGATGACTTGACCTTTCTTTGGATGCCAGGGAGAATGTGACTATGTAAGGGTAAATCAGGGTGATTTAGATTCCTCCTGGCAGTTGGTACAACAGGTGCTGCACTCCTGTAGAAATTTACTCAGCATGAATCCAATCCAAAATTGTTACCATGACTCTAGGGAGGATGTCCCTTACATCCCCCTGTTTGTGGATAATTCTGAGTGTGTTCAGGTTAGTAACTGGGGAATAAACCCAGGAAAGCTAGTCTTGGTAATATAATAAATTTCTTTGTTGTAAAGTCACATTCATTCAATCATTTTTTTTTTTGCCAAACTTCAATTCCATGCAGAGCTCTATGTTATCAATAAGAGGA
Organism: Gymnobelideus leadbeateri; assembly: GCA_011680675.1. NCBI lineage: Eukaryota > Metazoa > Chordata > Mammalia > Diprotodontia > Petauridae > Gymnobelideus > Gymnobelideus leadbeateri. The sequence continues at coordinate 3,956 of WOXC01000137.1, read as the reverse complement.
ATACTTTGTATTAGATCTAATCCCAGGGGTTTATAGCCTATAGGGGAGATAACATGTATACCATATATAATGAATGACTTAAGAGTAGTATATTTGTAAGATGTGAATAATAGTTGTTCCTATTTCATAGAACTATAGTGGCTATCAAATGATATAGGTCAAGTGCTCTGTAAATCTTAAAGAGTTATACAGATGTTGGCTGTTAGCTATTGTTTTTATGGTTTACACCATGTTTTCAGTGTTCAGAGGACACAGAATTTTGAACCAGGGAGATGTTGTAGAAGAGGCAAAACTTATGCTAGGAATTGAAATCAAAGCATAATTCTTGACACAGATATGGAGTAGGACAAAGTAACCTAGAAGGAGGGAAAGGAGTGATCAAAATGACAGATGCATGGAAGTTCTTGGTGTGTTTGGGAATAGTCATAAGACCATCCTGACTGGGACCAGTGGTCTAACTAGGAGAGTAATGAGGACAAAGGTTAGAAAGATAGGAATTAAGGTCAGAATGTAGAAAGTCTCTCTTGCCAGGTGATGTAGATTAAATTTCTCTTTGTAGGCAATGACATTCTGATGAGGATGTCTAAGGAGGGACCTTAAGTGATCAAACTACTGACTCTATTAATGTGCTGGTGGGATTCTGGAGGATTCCAAGGCAGAGTGATTGGAGAGAGAGACCATTTAGGGAGATGTTGTAAGAGTTCATCAGGGAGGTAATAAAGGCTCAAACAAGATTCTGGCAGTGAAAATAGGAAGGAAAATAGAGATACAAGAGAAATTATGGAAGAAAACTGAAATTGGAAATTGATCATATGTTTTAAGGGGAAGAACTATGGACTGGAACTAGGACACCTGGATTTTAGTCCTGGCTCTGCTCATGCCTAGCTGGCTAACTTCAGATAAGTCATAAAGCTTCTCTGAGTCTCAGTTTCCTCATTTGTGACATGAAGGATTTGCTCTAGATGATTTTATGGGCTCCATCCCTCTCTGAATGAATAAACTTGGCAATCTTTTAAACTTATATGTCTTGGAATGGGAGGAAAAGGGAAGCTGGAAGGGCACAGCCAGTGTGACAGATTTAGTCTTCTTTAACTTTCATGTACACATTATAAAGCAATTGATAGAATCTCTCCATAAAAAATAAATGATTTGATCATTTGGGCCATCTCAATCACTGGTTATTTAAGTAGTTACAATAAATGGACCTATTTTTAAATATTCTATTTATTTGAGGGAAGGAATTTTTTTTTTGGGGGTCTCCTTAGTACTTGGTTTATAGTAAAAGCTAAATGCTTATTGAATGAATGAACTTAAGGTACATTCATGTCTAAATCTGGATGATACAGTTTGGTTTTCCAGGGCTGATCAGTGAATCTTTAATGATGATTTTTCATCTCTTTGATTCATTTTGTCTGTGGAGACATAACCAAGGCATGATGTTTATTTGTTTGTTTATAACCACTTTGGTTTAGTATTTCTCTTTCTTAAAATACACTAGAAACTGGACCCTCATCCTTATAAATACTTTCTGAATCATATAATGTAAAAGCAGAAAAGATAGATGACATAGACAATATAAATACACAACAGCATATGTTTGCAGCAGGCACATACATTTACATATATCAGTTACATATATATTCACAATACACATGGTTCTTCACATCTATAATTTTGGGGCAGGAAGGGGAACTAGGTGGTATATATATTTTTAAAGAGTTAGAGACTTGCATCAGTATTCTGAATCTATTTAAGACAGTTCTGACAAGAAATAATCTCTCTTCCAGAAAATCATTATGGTGACAGTCTCAAATTGGTAAAACGAGCCAAAAGATGGGCTTCGATAGCTCTGTGCCTGGTGGGCAATGCAAAGAGCTGACCTGCTTTTCAGAAGGCAGCGCTGAATCCATTTCTTGGCTGGCAGATATTGTACAATGGTGTATAATGCACAACTCATTTTCCAGTCAGACAGTAAGTAGCAGGCACCTGTCTAGTAGGCATCCTTTTGTTGATGACCTGCCTAGGAGGCAGATCTGTGTAGTTATCTGCTTGTCTTTTGAAGCTTTTCTACACACTGCCTGGTTTTAGCAGTCAGTCAGCAGGAGCTTCTTGGACTGATAAGCTCTGTAGCTGGACAGGCTGAAGAGTTATTTACCTAGGATGTATAATCTCTTCACAAATACCCAGAGATCTGATTTACAGATTATGCCTTTCATCATTTATGGCTTGGTTCCTGGCTCAGCTGTCTACAGCTGAAAGCTGGAAACAGTATTTTCTTAATTGGTAAAGAAATGTCCATATCACAGTTTGACCAAGAGGGGGCCGTTATGACAAGTAATTGACATGCAAAGTTTTAGCATATACTTCTGAGATGGCTTAAGGAAGGCAAATAACTCTTGTACATTAAAAAAAAAAAAAGACTTGTAAATTATGTGGTGGTAGAAATTTGGGGGGGAAGGAGAATTTCATTCAGGGCTTCTTTTTGTATAAGGGAACCCAAATTAATTCTGAAAGCTTTTATTTCTCTAAGTTATTTACAATAGGTTGCATCCTAATGTGTGTCACTAGCCTGAAGCATTCGTTTCCCTGAAGGAAGAAAAACAGAAAGGTTGTGGTAAATAGCTAACTATGCTGAAGTTTAATTTGCATCCCTGTAACTGCTGTTCTTCTTTACTGGTGCCAAGGCCATTCCTTGAGACAGGGCAGGAAGTAAGTCACAGCTTGATCTATACTCTTTACCAATATTTGTGGACAGGTTAAAATCTTATGAAAGATAACCTCAAGAAACACAATAATTAAAGAAAATCCAGTGGGGCTTGAGGAGTAGGGAGAAGGGAGAAGGGAGGAGGAGGAATTGCTGCATAGCTTTGCTAAAGTTGAAAGGAGGTTTGGTACCTAACCCTGGACTATTCCTTTTTTTTGCTCATTGCATTGTATTGATGTTACCTCTCACCCCACATCTGCCCTGGATAGTTCAGGTAAATCCAGTGACCTAAATGAAGGGGCAGGCAGTACCCAACCTAGGGTTTTAACTGGAGGTTGAAAATGCAGATGTTTTCCCTATATTTCCATTACTGTCTCCCAGCCATTGAACAGATTTTGAAATCATGGGGAATGAAAGAGACTAACTTCATCTCCTTTTTTGACAGGTTTACTAGACTGCTGGCTAAGGGGAATAAAGACTCCATATACATGAATTTCAGCAGTGTATTTGACAGTCCCTCATGTCACCCATGTATGTGAGACAGCAGAAAATGGGCTAGGTGAAAGTGGAGGTAAATGGTCCAGAATTGGGTGAATGGTGGTAATCGAAGAGTACATTAATGGACCTATGTCAACTAAAGAAATATCTAATGACTCACCTCAGGGATCTGGTTGGCCTCTGTGCTGGTCAATATTTTCATCAATGACCTTGATAAAGGCATAAATGGTAGACATCATATTTGCAGAAGTCAGAAATCTGGGAGGAAAATCTAACATACAGTATGCAAATGATCTCAATAGATTAAAACAGCAGTCCAAATTTTATAAATTTATGTCTAACAGTGATAAACATACAGTCCTACATTGTATATAAACTTCACAGTACAGAAGGAGAGAGGGAGGCAGTCTGAAACCCTAGAAGGAACACGGAATTTGGAGTCAGAAGACTTGGGTTCAAATCTCAGCTGTGACCCATACTTCCTTTTTGGCTCTGGACAATTCAACCTCTTTGGACTGAGGTACTTTATCTGTAAAATGAAGTGCTTAGAATAGATGGTCCTCCAAGGTCCTTCCTGGTCTTTGTTGCTATGATGAAAACTGAAAACGATCTGGGCATTCTACTAGGTGGCCAGTTAAATGTATGACATGGCACCCTCAAAATTTAATTAATTTTAGTCTGAATTGATAAAAACATAGCATCCAGAATGATGAAAGTTAGCCAGGGCCTATCACAGGATATAGGGCTTGGCCTG